>JAXCEF010000397.1:0-52279 GCA_037178605.1 Colletotrichum euphorbiae
CTTAGTTAAGCTAGCAAAAAGCAAATTCCACTAATAAGAAGTTAAATTCCTTAGATTTACTATTACCCCAGGGATTATTCAGATATCTAAAAATAAAATCAAGGCAGTTTATAACTAGCCTATACCCACTTATATTAAGGATATATAATTATTCCTTAGATTTATTAACTTCTACTAAAGATTCATTAGAAACTACACCAAAATAAGCTAATAACTCCAGGACTTAACCCAGAAAGATAATATATTCCAATAGACTAAAGAGCACTAAAACAACTTCAAAAAGATTAAGCAACATATAGAGGAAGACATTATCCTATCTATACCCAATCCTAATAAACTATTTAAATTAGAAACTAACGCCTCAGATTTCGCCATAGGCGCACAACTCAGACAACAAGATAACAAAAATCAACTACAACTAGTTACCTTTATATTAAAAAAGTTCAGCAGACCTGAACTTAACTACTAAATACATAATAAAGCACTTATAGCAATTATCAAAGCATTTAAAAAATAGAGACCACAGCTATTAGGAACAAAACACCTAGTTAAGGTATATATAGACTATAAGAACCTTTCTTATTTTATAACCTCAAAAGCACTTAATAAACAATAAATCAGATAGTCAGAATTCCTATTCAAATTTAACTTCAAGATTAACTACAAAAAAGGAAACAAAAACAGCAGAGCTAATACTCTCAGCTGCCAATTGGACCACAACGTCCCAATACTAGAGGAAACTCAAGTTATATTAAAATAAGATAAGAATAGAAACCTCATGCTAGCAATAAGACTCTTAATAATAGCTAGAAAGGTTAACACCAGCCCAACTAAATAAATAACCCCTAAAACTATTAGGGAAATACACTCAGCCCCAGCATATAGATACCAAGGCGTTACTAAGATATAGAAACGCATCTAGCAACACTATAATAAAACTACTACACAACAGGAAGTAGCAAATACTATTAAAGACTGCGAAATTTGCACCAAGAGCAAACCCAGCTAATATCAACCCTATAGGAAAATTTAACCACTACTAGTACTAAAAGCAGCATAGCAATCTATATCTCTGGACTTTATTATTAAATTACTAAAGTCAAAAGAACTAATAACTGATACTAAGTATAATAGCATTTTAGTTATTATAGACTAACTTATAAAATACGCCTACTTCATCCTATATATAGAATTAAGCACTATAGAAGACCTTAGTTATGCATTTCTAAAAACTATCATCAGCTAACACAGCATGCTAATAGAAATCATGTTAGATAGAGATAAACTATTCACTTTAAAGTTCTAGAGATCCCTAATCTCGCAGCTTGGATCTAATTATAAACTCTCAACCGCTTTTTACCCGCAAACTAATAGATAAACTAAATAAATTAACTAAATCCTTAAGATCTACCTATACTATTATATTAATTATAAGTAAAATAATTAGGTATTACTACTACTAATAGCCCAATTCGCCTATAATAATATAGTAGGAGAAAGTATGAAAGAATCACTATTCTATCTCAACTACAGATTCAACCCCACCACATACAGAGAACCGCAACAGGGCCCAGCAGCACTCAAAGCTATAGCAGACATCAGGAGAATTCGGGAAATCCAATAAAACCTCCCCAAGGACCTCAAATTCATGCGCAAACAGATACGCAAATACGCCAACAGGAAAAGAGTTAAGGGACCAACTCTAAAGGAGGGAGATAGTATCTACCTCACCCAACAAAACATCAAAACTAAACAACTAAGCAATAAATTAGATTATAAAAAACTTAAACTATTTCAAATTAATAAAAACCTATTAGATATTAGCTATAAACTCTCACTACTAGACACCATAAGGTGCTATCCAATCTTTCATATTTTACTTCTCAAACTAGCACCATAAGGATTACAAACGAACAACCTTATTATCATAGAATTAAATAAACCAAAATATAAAATCAAATAAATTATCAACTATATTAAAGATAAAAATAAAACCTAATACCTCATCAAATAGAAAGGTTATAGACATAAGGATAACATATAGGAACTAACTATAAACCTCAAATACGCATAAGATTAACTCCACATATACTAGGAATAACAAAAAATAAATAAACCACAAATAGCATCCACACCTAAGGGAACACGCAGAAATAAGACCTAATTTATCCAACCCTAATTAATAATTAGACTACTATAATAAGACCAACCGTAAAATTCTAACCCATTCATATAACTAGGGACGCTAGCAAACTAGGACGCCTCACCTAATAAAAAGTTCGGGGTGCTAGGATTCTAATCCCCTAGGACTATATCCAAATCTACTATACTAAAACCCCCCATCAATTACGCTTCATAGACTAAAGGAAGCTTAACAGAAGAACCCCCCAACCCTTTATCCTCCATAGCCACTACAGAAGTCTCTTTATAACCCTTCTTAAAAACCATCCTCTTAGCCTTACGAACGCGATCCAGCTTTATAAGCGTTTTATTCACTTCAGCCTGCGCCTTCTGCAGCGCTTCCATTCGCCTTCAAAACAATTCCTCCATCTCCTCCTCTTTATTATCTAGATGCTAAGACTTAACTATTAGGTATTCCACTATAAAAACAAATTAGTAATAGAATAACAAATAAAAAATACTATAAATATTAATAGATTGCATTATTAGAAGCATTACACAAATAATAAGTGCTGCTAATAGCAATATACTCACTATAAACTAAGGACCCAGGCAACATCTTATAATATAAGCCCTTAGAATAATAATAATAGCAAGGCATAACTTCAAAACCGTTCTCTATAATATTCAAAGAATAATAATAACGACGAAGCGTGGAGATTGCAGGATTTTTAGGAACGCGACCTAATATAGTATTAGTATTATAAGTAAATCAGGACGCACAATTAATAGGTCCCCAACCTAGGACTAATAACCTACTTATATTAGGTCTTGAGGACAAGACCTTTAGAAGGGAGACCTAATATTACAACCCGTTATATAAGAATAATAACTAACTAAACCACCTAGGCATCAGACGGCTAGGGCAGGATATTTATACTACAGGATCATAGGAACATTAGGATGCTTATAGTATGGAAGAACTATAATATAAGTTATATAGTAATAAGATAAAACTAAGCGTGCAAAAAGAACTACTGAGCGCTTACCCGCGACTACTAAGCGCTCACCCGCAGTTACTAAGCGATCACTAGTACCTAGTTAGTAATCAGTAACGAGGGTAAAAAGGACTATTCAGGACTTATATATAGTATGGACTTAGGACTCCTAAGAACAGACTTCTATAGCTCTTCAGCAATTAACTTCATAATTACCCCAACAGGTACTCTCAGCTTCATCTTATACTGCAACCCCCTTATGAGGACTACGACTGATCACCGTACTCCTGGAACCCCAAGATTCATTCAGCCACACAGCATAGCAAGACCATACTGTCAACCTAGCGTCATCCCTCAGCTTCTGTTAGTAGAACCCTACTGTCGGATAGCTGACCGTAACAATGGGATACTCTGCAATAGAATACTTCAGCTCATGAACTATTAAAACCGGAAAGATTGCGGCTTCTGTCTTGCTTGAATACTGGGAAATTTTCTTCATACTTGCAATAGCTAGACTTACATCCGTTTACCCACGTCTGAGCGGAAGGGCGGCCGGGGAAAACTTCAAGTTCGTGTCACGGTTTCGGCTGCATTCATCACGTTTGCTGGAACAAAGTCCACTGGCCCGCGGGCGTGATTATTGAATGATTTTATTAGATTGTTGTATTCAAAAAATCTCGCTTCATAGTGCTGTCTTGTTCCCGGGGGACTCGAGGGCGAATGCGAATTAGTTCGATTCGATTCGATGACCTCCGCTGAATACTTATCCCCTGCCACCCTCTCATGGCATCGGATTCCCATCCGTTGGCCAACTCATCCACTCATTCCTCCGTCATTCCCATACCATTTCCTCGTCCACTCCTCACCTCCTCTCCCCAAGCTCCCCTTCAGTGACCGTCTTTCTTCCCTTCCTTTGGGTTGGTTCGATATGTATTCCCGCCGCGAAACCCAGCGCGGCCGTCCTACAGTGCCACCAAACTACGCGGCGCCTGCCGCAGGTTGAGAGAAGGCTGCGATGGCGCCGTCCAGTGCCTCAGTGAGTTTACCTGTGCTCTGTTGGGCGATCGGACGGGCAATAGCAGGAACCTTGCTGAGCAGAGTGTCGCCTAGTTGTCCACTGCCGGCCTTCTGCTGCTGAAGAGCGTCCGAGACGACGGAAGTAACCCCTAGCTGGTCGAAGACAGGCTTCTTCTGAGTAAGATCGCCAAGCGTAGTCTGAACCTGTCCAACAAGTCCGTCGGCAGTCTGCTGCAGACCGAGAGCACCGAAAAGTCCCAAGTTCTTGGCTCCTTGAATCATTGTCGTGGCGGTTCCGATCGTAGACTGCGCGCCCTGAGCGGCGTTGAGAACACCGATGGCGGAATTGGCATCGCTCGCAGAAAGACCCTTGATGGCAGTATCGAGCTGTTCGAGAGAGCCTTGAACCATGCCGAGGGCAGTAGTGATGGTGTCCCTTTGTCGTGCGAAGATGGGCGCCGCAGTGATCGCCCACGCCTGGAGGGCGACGAGAAGCAGGTGAAGAGCGTACATTTTCGGATGGATGGAGGAAGCTATTGATTACTTTTACAGAGCGACGAACAAGCAGATTCGAAGAGCCGCTGGCGGGAAGAGGTTAGTTTGAACAGTGGAGAGCAGAACGACGACGACTTGTTGAAAACTCGAAAAGGAAACGGTATGTGGCTGTTGCAGCATTTTATGAATATCTGGGGTAAACTGTCTAAGGCTATTCAGCACCTGTTTTCCCCCTTTGCTTGCCTCTTCGGGACACATTGGGGCCTTAAAGTTTGAGTGTAGAATGTGCGTGGCCGGTAGCTACTTTCCTTCTTTTAGTTTACCTTTTTGGGCAGTGAGACACAAAGGAACTTCTTGGTCCTCTTCCCTGGCCGCATGGTGGTCCTGATCGGGACAGCTTTGGAGACAGCTTGACTAGGCGCCGCCCAAGCAGGACAGAACCCCCTACCCACCGTCTTGTCTTCCTCAATGAGGTACATGGCAGTGGACAATAACTCATTCGAGTTATGAATTGCAACGGTTACGCGGGATGACATGTGCATTGTAAGGGATCAACCTTGTTGTTATAGCAGGAACTGAGCAGAATGACTCGACCGCCTGTGACCCGACACCTCTACCACGAGGATCATCGGTCAAGCTCACGAACGGTATGCCCAGTACGTTGCGGGACAGCCAATAAGCTTCATATTCTCAGACATTCTTAAGGTTTATTGAGCCTCTGCAAGGAGGAGTGGTTGTGGAACAGCTCAGAAACCTCTGCCTTAGCGTGGTAACGGTATCAAAGCTGAAACGAATCGTTGCGCGGACCGGCCGTTGTTCAGTCGAAACACAAACAAAGTCGGGCGGATGATGAGCCAATCGCAAGTCGGACTTTGACGCCTCGTCCGCTTATCGACAGGAAAACTCCAGGCAGGAATGCCAGAAAACTGCCAGAACAGCCAAATGAACCAGACGGTGTCACAGCCTCGGCAAGACTATGGCGCTCGTGATTTCAGCTTGGCTTGCAGACGGGTGGGTGGTGATTGTCAAGCTGCCGGGTTTCGTTTAGAGCTGCCAGCCCTTTTTCCTCCCCCTTCGCACTCGCTTAATTTCTATTAAGCTGGCAGGCGCGAAGGGGTCGTTCTGTCGGGTAGGCCCAATTGATATACCTCGAACAGATGGCCGGCCTAAAGTCAGCCTTCAACGACTGTTGCGAATACCCCATCAATTACCAAATGTGGTAGACTTTGTCAGCTTGGACCGGACAACCCCTCGTCTTATGCCAAGTTGAGGCCGGCATGCTTTCTTAAGCGACCTGCAAGGACGGCATCCCGCATAGAAGATCAACCGGCACGGGTATCGAAAAAGCTTATTGACTGTGAACGGTTTGTAGATCTATGGAGCCCCTGGGTCTAGCCTATTATGGTATTTGCTTTCATCGCACAAGCGATATCAAGTTAATCGCGATGTTGCTTCTTCATCAGCATCCCACTGTGCATCGCTACACTTATCGAAGTCGTCTGTGCCAAAAGACCGCTGCATTTTGGTCTGGTGTTCGCGTTTTCATGGGTATGATTTTTGGATATGTTCTTGGCTGCGTTTGGAACGAATGGAACCACCCCCAATCACTCGATTCAGACGCAAGCATACTCATTTCGTACGAGATCCCGGAGCCTTCAGGTCTCGGCGTTACTCCTGCGTGTAAGAGTTCATAAAATAGAGCTACTGAATTGGTCTGGTGACAACGCAACGTGACTGAAACGGTGTGTGTACACGAAATGATTAGTTGCACCATCCTCCTAAAAAGGTGCAGAAAGTCTCCATGGCGATGCTTAGCAAAAATGTCTGTTGGAAGAATAGCAATGGGGTTCAGAGACGAGCACGCTTGCTGCGATCTGCCTGCCAAAGGGCGGGGCGAGCATGACTTTGTACCGCTGCGGCCAACGAATGTCAAAAAGGCTGCGGTTTGTGGGGGCAACTAGTCTCAGGTGGCGAGCCAGTGCAATGAAGAAGCTTGAGTTTATACCAATCACACTCATGATATTTGACCCGTTCTGTTCCCTCCTTGTCTGAGTATAACATGATCTAGGTCGCCAAAGTTTTGCGAAGGCTACCTCTGTGTCGTCTAATGCGCAAAGAGGCAGTCTATTTTGCGGTTTCGGTGCAGCATTTGACTAGAGAAATACGACGCTTAAGCATTCAAATGTTCAACTGAGACATTGAATTAATGTTGATAAATGCGGATAAGGTAGCTTGTACCCAGTACCTTAGTTGTAGAAGCCTAGGCTCCCACGGCTCGGCACCGACATCTGCATCATTATTCAGGAGACCGGATTGGGTCTGTTCAAGACGAGCGATGCGACGATTTATCAAATACTCGCTAACCTCAGCAGCCTGTTCTCTTCTTTTCTCAATGTATTAGCCTCTCCATCGGCCATTCGGTACTATCATCAACACTCGTGACTCCTACTACGTAGGGTGACATGGACGAGAACCCTCACGGCCAAGGTGTATGCTGCAGGCTCGACTTCCCAAGAGGTACCTACTCGAAAGCGGTTGGCTATACTCCACACTCCTGGGACTTTCCTCTTACCATTTAGCGAACCAAGAATATGCATATTGGAGCCAGCATAGCTGTTGCGAGTCTGAGTTTGGGCGATTCGCCTTGGCCGATCATGAGCAAAGCACGGGGAAACTTGTTAATTAGGACATATCAATCTTGGCGCGGTCTATTGAATGATTCTTGGTCATAGATAGGATTGTCCAAGCTTGAGCTACCCTTCAACATCCGATTTGCCTCGTGTTCATACTAACGTATTCATCTTCCCTGTGCTCCAATCAGACCTCTCAGACTCGCCACAGCGCCAGCCTGTTGAGATGAACTGTCCTCAGAACAGATGCTGCGTCGCTGGGTTTCTGTGTTGGCTGGCTTTGACAAGATCATGCTCTGATACACTTTAGATGGCTCAGAATCAGAGTTATAGCCAGCTTCGGGTTCCTCCTTCTTTGTGGACGGTCGTGTTGCAACAAGTACCTCAGAAACTCTCCGCGAGATTCCAGTGCTTGCCAAAGATGGAGGAGGGGAGCGGATGGTAGGTGATTCGAAAGAGCTTTGAAAAGCGAAGCTGAGCTTACGTGTAAGCTTCTGCAGGAGGCCGGGCTCGTCATTCGGAAGGGTTGAAGAATGAGTGGACCGAGGGCGAGTGAGAACTTTGTCTTCCGTCGCGCAACCGCCCGGAGGATCTGCAATTGAGTCCTGTCTCAAATGAAGAGGTATGTCGACCGAGGCTTCAGATTGACTTTGAATTGGTTTGAAGGCGTTTTTTCGACCACCTGTACCGAATACGTCTTGCTCGAACAGACTGGCTTTCTGCCCTCTCGGCTCTAATGGCACATCGAGACTCGGGGGAAGAGGTAAGTTGACGACAGGACGAGCGTCGATGCCGAGATGGTACATATCATCTGTCTCCTGTTCTTCAGGGATGACGCTAGTTGAAGGGCTGGCTAGTTCATCGTTATCATCGCACTTGCTTAGGGCTGGAAATGATGTAATCCCTTTCTGGGTCTCGCCGCCCTCATCTGCGGTAGTCTGCAGAATCTTCTTATCGTTGTCCACCTTGTTGCTCTCGCTCCGTTCACACTTGTTCTGATCGCCTTTATCCCGCTCGCCCTGCGTCAAATCATATATCTGATGCTCTGTCTCGTCTTGCTCACGATCTCGATAATTATTGATATCCGTAAAAGTTTGCGGGCTCATCGAGAAGCCGTTAAAAGCAGGTTCACCAGACACCATTGCGGAAAACGGACTTGGTCCGACGTCAAGGGTACGTATTTTGGCTTGGCGAGGGCCACGTTCTGCGATCCCATGGACGGGAGGCTCGTAGGACTCTCTCTTGGGCTTCACCTTGGGCTCGTCCCCGTCTTCGCCTCCCAGGGCAACTTTGGAACCGGCTCCAGACCCTGTCTGGGACTCGAAATACAGATCTTCCTCGGGGCCGATTTTGCTGTCATCGTGAAGCTCAGTCGCGGGCTGCTCTGGAGAGCTGTGTGGAAAAGACGTCCTGTCGGTGCCCGAAAGCCATCGGATGTTAGTGGTGCTGTTCTTGGAGAAAATAGTTGTGATGGAAGCTTGCGAAAGTCTGACTTTGGCACGAATCTGCTCGTCCGAGCTGCTTCGGGCAAAAAATGCAGTCTGGGGTTCGCTGATGGTTGTTGCTGGGTCTGCAACATCGGAAAGTTGCGACTCGGTTGCATCCATCAGACAGCTGGGCTTTCTGCTGAGTCGTCTGCCACCCTCGTCGTTCTGGCCGGATTTCTGATGAATTCCGTCATCCTTGGCGACAACACGACCGCTGTGTTTGCAAATTTCCTGAACGACGATATCCACAACCTCTTGAATCTGATCGTCATCGAGAATGTACTGACAAGATCCCCGACGACACGGGGAACCTTCCTCTGGTTCTCGAGAAGGTACTTTCTGACGTTCGGGATGGCGAGCGAGGTGATTTCGAACTTTCCGAACGACCTCGTGCATCGAAACACGAGACTTGCCCTGACCCTTCAGGGCAGGTCTTCTCGGAGTCCTGCTCATGTCTTTCGAGCCATGCTGGCGACTGCCGGGCTTCGAGGCGGAAGGTCGAACTTGAAGTTTGGGATGAACTGGCTTGTATTTGGGACCCTGCTGAGAAGTTTGTCGAGATTCGTGTGTTCCAGCTGGGGCTGGGCTTGGCGTGACTCCAGGGAGATGAGCGTTTGGACCTGGGGCAGTCGAAAGGGTAAAACCACCGGGGCGGTGTACGTTGGCTGAGGAAGTTAGCGATACGTTGTGAAAGAAGGCAACGTTGACCTGACCTTGCTCCTGAGTGTTGTCGAGGCGAGCGCCATTGCTGTTCTCTTCATCCATCTTAGGAGGGATGAGAATAGGCTGACCATTCGCGTCTACGCTCGTGCATCTCGATGGTCGGCGGATGGGTGAACTTGCTGGAGCAGCCCAGGCCATGTTCCCAATACTGCCGTTGCTGATCAGACTGCAGTTGGTAATGGTAGGTGGCGGAGGGGGAATGAAAGGACGATGAGCTCCAGATGGCTTCCGTCTCGTTGTTGGAAAGATAATAGCTCCGCTCGCGCAATTCGGCACGAAGACGCCGGGGACATTGTGTACTGCGGCAATATCCTGAGCAGCGTTGGCTTGGTGTTCAGCCGCGGGAGCAGCTTGCGCTTCGGTGTGACTCGAATTCTGCAAGAAAGACAACATAATGTCAATGCGGAAAGATGATGCTGAAGGCAACAATGTTGCTGAAGAGGCTCACGGATGAGGTACAGAGGTTTGATTGAAGGGGAAGAGGATGGTGCTTCTGCGTGGAAATCGCATGAAGCCGAGTAGGGTCAACGAGATCGGGGGACGTGGAAGGCGGAGAAACAAACAGAGTAGAACGTCTGTGGTTGAGATTGTTTCTCGGAAGATTTCTACATGCAGCGCTTGCTGCTCGAAATCGAATGAAAGAGTTGAAGGGCGCGACTCCCTTGCAGAAACATGACCATTATCGTGGAGGAAGGAGAGGGTGCAGACTTGGATGCTAGGTAAACAAAAGTTGCGGCGGCATTACACTTGTGAAGCCCCGCTACTTGCGACCAGATTTTTCCATCTCGAGCCTGGATGGATGGAAGCTGCGAGCAAATTCAACTTCAACGCCCATCTTGCAGGAGCAATCAGCCTGTTGTCCTGAAGTTTGTCTCATCTCGAGGAATTGCCAAGTAAACAACCTATATAAATGTGCATGTGCAGGTACTTGCTTCAGTCAAGTGATCCGACAACCTGACAATGGCCCCCCCCGGTAAGCTGGGAGTACCGTGCGCGGTGAACCAAGCACCGCTGAGCTGCTAATGGAGTCTGCAGACTCTTGCCGACTAATTAGCGAGAAGATATAATTTCGCGGGAGAAGTATTAGAAATAACTTAATTCTTTATTAAATAACGGTTATATAAGAATATAAAATAGTTTGAGAAACGTTTCTTAATTATTTCTTATATATTATGAGGTGTAATATCTAGACTTCTGTAGCTAGAAGTAGTAACTTAAACTACTAAGCTAGATCTGGAACTTATACCTAAAGTATATATTCCTATAGATAAATTTAATAATACTAGGTCTATCAAGCAAATTAGATGAGGATAATATTGCTGTTAGTATTTATTTAATCCTCCATAAATAATAAAACCTAATTTAATAAGTCTATATCTAAAATATATAATACCTTTAAAGTAAGAAAAGAAGTTAAAGCTTATTCATTATATAGATAGAAGATACTTATACTAAAGATCTTATACTTATCTCCTATATATATCTTATAAATAGGAAACCCTAATAAGGCCAAGGAATAGTTATTATATAATATATCCTCTATACTATAGGAACTCTAGAATTTCTACATATATTAGAGAATAGTACTATAATAAATATATCTAGAGAGGCTTTATTCTCTAAATATATTTTAAAACTATACGATATTATAAGTAATATAAAAACCTATTATATATATTAATTTAATAAATTTATAAATGTAGTATAATTCCGCCTATAATACATATAATTATCTAATAACCTATACTTTATTAGGCAGCACACTGGTTACAAGGTATTACTAAAAGTACTAAGGTAATAAAATATACCCCTATATACTAATTAATAATCTTTATTATATAAGTATCTTAAATAAACTTATTAAGAAAATAAATATCCTCTATACTAAACTTGAAAGATAAATATTTACAAAGAGGATTACTGCGTAAGAAAAACACAAATAGACTAAAGATATTTCAGAAACTGAATTAGCTAGTATATAAATATCTAAAGCATAATATATATAATATACCAGAGGTTTAAAAAAGAGAAGGTATATTAAGATTAGCTTGATTTATATACTCTAATACTTTATAAAATATACTATAGTATAAGATACTCCTAACTCTAATCTTCAATTTTGTTTAATTAATAAAGCTTTAAATAGCGAATTATTAATTTGTAATAATAAGTAATTTTATATTATAATAGGAAGCATTCAGGACGTTTTCAGACCTATTTTTAAATAAGAATTCCAGTAGAGTAAAAGGATATAATTGAATATATATATATAGGTTTTAATTAAATAGACGACAATCTTCTAGACGGCTAAAACAAGAAGTATTATTTCTTTATAGTAAATCAAAGGAAATAACTAATATATAGTAAGAAATTAATTTACATATTCTTAAGAACTCATATTCGTAAGAACTATGTTTAATAACCTATCTTAGATAAGGTCTATCTTAGCCCTAAGCTAGTATTAAAATAAATATAATATAGTATTGAATTTCATTTTTTATCCCATAAGACTAGAAAACAATACTATATATTATAGTAATATTATATAGCGAACATTTGCATCCTCTTATATCTATAGTAAAGCCCCCTATATTAGTAGTAGCTGGACTTATAAGAGTAATTCAAAGGATTAATAAACCACATATATTATTTAGTATAGTATATTATTATTAAAGAGAATTCCTACTAATACATTTATAGATATATTTCTTTAATCTACTAAGCTTAAAGAGTATATTACTTAGTATAAAGGCTATTCTATTATAGATATTTATTAAAGCCTTGCAAATACTAACTATACATAACATGTTATTTATGAGTAATAAATATTAATACGTTTAGTAGGATATTAAGTAATTACCCTCACACTATAATAAATATAACAGCAAAATAAGCAAACTTATAGAAGTATAAACCTCCTACTTAAGTATAAGTATTAAATACTTACTTATAATAAATAATATATCTAGTACTTATATTAGTTATATAGTAACTATGTAGTTATCTACTTGTTTAAAGAATAAGCTAAGTAATAGATATTTGATAATATGAGAATATTTATAGTTAATGCGAACTATAAATATATTTAGAGTGCAGGGTATTGAGCAATTATTTAGGGCTAGTATAGTTACAACTTAGAAAAAGGTAACTCTCTAAAGCTTATCTAGTTAAAGGATATTTCTAATTTAGTTTAGTTCTTCCACTCGCCTAATACTATATAGATTCCAAAATAGCTAATATATATCACTATATATATTTTAAGTAATCGTTAATATTCTTGAATAAAAGTAGATTATAACTATAAAGTAGAAATATATCTATAGATCTAGTTTATTAGATATAATCTTAGATTAAGTTATAAGTGTTATTTAGGGACTTATATGCTACTTTTGTAAACGGTCTTGACTGTATGAGACTTAGGAAGAATAAGTTAAAAGCTGTATTTAATTTTATTGTATTTAGTTTTACTAGAGGTTTAAGAATTTACTAAAAGAGGATTATAAGTATAGAGAAGAATCCTAGTATAATCTTTTAATATCTCTCCTATGCTACTAGATGTAGTTAGATTATTTTAAACTTTATGCTAAGAATTTAGGTATACTAGTTTCTAAAATATATTAGAAATAATTCAAATCTCTAACTTTAGTATGAGAGCTTTATTGTTAATTTACAGTTTGAGTAAACTATAGAAAAGAAGTATATATTTATATAGAGTTCTATTAAATAATCTTTAAAATACTACCTAAGAACTAAGTTCTTATTACTAAAGATATAAGTAGTATTAAGGTCCTATATATAGTATCTTCCATATAGACTAGATAGTATTTACTATTACTATATACTATAGCTAGGTATAGAGTCTTAAGCTATTTTAAAAGAATTAACTAATTTTATATAGCTATAATAAAATAGATCAGAATCTAGTATCGCGCGATTTTATAATATAAAAGCTATATATTCCTATAATATACTAAAATACTAGTCTTTCTAGGCGCGTTACTTTAATAATATAGTAAGCAAGTAAGTTAAATACTTCCTATTCCATATATTCTACTTATATAAAATATAGAATAGAAAAACAAAACTAATTAGATATTTAAACTAGTAGATATTAGTAATAATTATAAAGTTACTAATATCTAAGAGAAAGCTTAATAGTTTCTTCTTTAGAAGATATTCTAGTAGTTTTAGATTAAGCTATAATAATAATTCATATCATTCATTAGACTAGCGCGCAAGTAGTATTTCATCTTTAGGAGTTCCTTTTACGCCTAACTGAGGAAGATTATGATAAAACTCCCCTACGCCTCAGAATACTCTAAGATATTAAGTAGCCTAAAGCTAGTAGCAAATCTTGTATATTTAAGTTATAATTTAGGAATAGCAACTTAAAATAAATAAATAATATGAAGAATGAAAATATAGAAATAGGGAATTAACTACCAAAATCTCGCGAAGAGATAAGGAGCTAGCTAAAAGACTTTATTTTGATTGAGAACGGCTTAAATTCAAAATGCGAAACGTTTCAAATAGAGATAACACGGGAAAAGAAAATAATGGAGTCTAAAAGAGAAAAGATTAGGTTTTAAATATCACTTAAAAAAGAATAATAAGAGTTATGTTTGTAATATTTGATATATAAATAAGATTCATCTATGTTTTATTCTTAAAAACTATAATATATATTTAAATAAATATTATTTATTCACTTAACTGTATTTAGTTTAATAATAAAGAAATACTTCTAGAAAATAAGGTATAGCTATAACTAAAGATGTAGATATATATTTTAATATATTGTTTCAAAAACGTATTATTTTAGTGGTACGATTTAATAGTATTAACAACTTGAAAAGAAAAACATCCTTATAGAGTAAAGTAAAATTGAGTTTATTTTATAATTAATCAAGTTATACTGTAATATATAGAATTGATACTTTAAATATATATAATTATAAATGATTACTATAATATAATTAAATATTCAAGACCTAAAAATAAAAGTATTTCTTCTACTTATTGAGATAAGTTAAACTTTAATTTAAGTTTATAGCTTAATTATTATTATTATTGTATTATACTATAGATTTATATATTATTTACTATATAAGTATTATACTTCTATATTATAATATAAGCAAGTATATAGAGTTATATATCAATATTCTAAGTAGAGATCTAATTAAACGTTATATAAATAAATATATATATAAGCAGCTAAATATAATACCTAGCCAGTAAGTAATAATTGTATTTATAGCATAATATAATAATACTAATATTTATTTCTCTATATAAGAGTAATAGTTCTTATTATTATATATAATACATAAGTAGTATATAATTGTATGTTATAGCACTAGTAGTATATATACTTGAGTGCGGCTATATTTAGAACCCCCGTTCTAAATATCCTATATCTTTTATATAATAGTTTAGTAGGATATATTTAGAGGGTATACTATACCCTTTAAACCTTTTAGCCTATATATAATATCATATTTAGAATAAAGATTCTAAACATAATTATACCTAAGTATATATAGTACTAGTACTATAGTATTACTTCTTCTACTACTATATATATTATCTATAAGTTCTCTTTCTTTAATACTACTAGCTTACTATTTATCATAAAGAAGCTATTTTATATCCCCTAGCGCTCCTTTTCTATATTTACTAGAGCTTATAGTAAGATAGAGAATACTATATTTAGGTTATAATTTAGCTATAGAATATATTAAATAAGTAGATATCTACTAAAGTTATTTTTTAGCTTAAGAGTAATAATAGCTATTACTATTATAGTTTTAGCGCTCTTTAGTAGCTATTAGAGAGGTAAATAAGTAGGAGTAATACTTAAGTGTAATTTAATTTCTTAATAGCTTACTAAGAATAAAGGTTCTTATTTTTTAATAGAGTATTAGCTACTATATCCTTCTATTTTAAGTAATACTAAATATAGAAATAAAATCTAGGTAAAATACCTAACTAGTAAGCCTAATCTATATTAAAGAGCTTCTTAGTTATAAAGTATAGTAGTAGCCAGTAGTATATAATAGTTTTAAACCTCTATATAGCTATAGGTAGCTTAATATATTATTTCTCTAATATAAGAATAATAGCTAGTATCTTTTAGTTATAAATACAGGTATTTATTTCTAGAAGTAACATTATTTCAAAAACATATATACTATAAGATACTATAGTTAATATAGTATAAGCCTTTATATACTACTCTTCAGTACTACTAAAGAGGTATATATATCTATATTGTATTTATATTTATATTCTTCTTAATATAAGCACTTTGATTTCCTTATATTTACGCTCTACTATTATAATACTTATAAGCTTAGCTCTTTTGCCTTAGATACCCCTCTATTACTCCTAAGTATTATAGATATAAGTTATGAAGGGCTAGACCTAAGTCTATGCGATAAGAGGTAGCAGCGTAATACTGTTTATTTGAAGCTAAAGAGGAAAAAGAAGAGTTTTCCGCTTTAGCAAGATTATGCTAGGTTTGTGGGTAGCTACTGGGTGGGCCCTAAGCGGTAAATCTGGGCAGAAGCCTAGATAGTTCTAACTAGGCATAGCCTATAATATTATCCCCTCCCCTAGCTGGGTAGCCCTCTGGGCGTAGGCTAGGTTGCTATTATTAGCTATAATTAGCTTATACCTTTCTTTATATCTACTAGCTGCCTTAGTTTCCTTAATAGCCTCCGCTAGCTCTTAGGTAGGCTCTATATACTCTTTTTACTTGACTAGTGCCTCACGCTGCTGCCCTCTCCCTACGGCCTTCTATCGTGCTGCGTAGATTTCCTCTACGCGCTATTTGAATTTGCTGTTATCTGCGACGATTAGTAGTAGCTGCAGATCTATCCTTAGCTAGGCAGGCAGGGGGTCCTCTAGTGCCCTCTAGAGAAGGTTAATATAGAACTTTAGGTAGATATTCCCCAGGACGTCTAGATCTATAACATAGGAGCTTAGTATGCCTATAACTATATACTTGTAGTATAGCTATAAGAGTTTCTTATTAGGCCTAGAGCTCTTATAGTTTGCTATTAATAACTAGATCTTATTACCTACTTAATACTTCTCTATAGGGAACTTATACCTATTTATATTTTTCTCACTCTATTACTAGGCTACTACTATATTAGCCTAAATAAAACCTACTATATCCCTAAGTTTGCTCATTAGGAGGGTAGCTACTATTTACTCTATAGTAGGTATATTAGGTTCCTCTTCTATAACTAGTATAGAGTTAGTATAGTATCTATATTTTAGGAAGAATAGGGAGAGTATAGTTATATTACTAATCCTATTCCTAAGAGCTAGTTAGGTAGTAGGGAGTAGTCTTCCCCAGTTATCCTAGGCCTATATTATAAACGCCCGCAAGATAGCCTAAATCTCCTAATTCTTTCTTTCTATCCTACTATTAGTCTATAAGTAGTATACTATACTTAGTAGCTAGGTTATTTCTATAAGGCAGCAGAACTTAGCCTAGAAGCAGCTCACCTAGTTAGTCCCCTAGTTACTAATAATACTGCGCGGGAACCTATGGAAGCAGAAGTAGTAGGTTAGAAAACGTTTAGCGCAAGCCTCTACCCCCATAGTCTCTATCTCTTTAAGCACTATAGACTTACTAAGCTAGTCTGCTATTACCTATAGGTAGTAGCTACTAGTATTCTTTATAGGTAGCAGGTCTATAATAAAGTTTTTAGAGAGGTTAGAGTATAGCTAGTTAGGCACTAATAGGGGCTTAAGGAACCCTTTCTTTACTTACTTCTAGATATATATTCCTCTATATATATTACAGTTCTATATAAACCTTCATATAGTTTGGAACTAACCTAGCTAGTAGAACTATTAGCTTACTATCTCAAGCGTGCTATCATAACCTAGGTAAATAGTTATACTTAAGTTATAGCTCCGCTAGATAATCTTAGTGCGGAGTACTCCTAAAGAGTTATTATTACCCTCCCTACTAGGCACCTATAGCCTCCCCTAGAAAGTTAGCCTCCTGAGGTTATTAATACTATATTTACTAAGCTAAACCTTTGCTCTAATATCTAATAGGAAGCTGCGCAGCTATTAGGTAACTGCATTATAGGTAGCTCTATAGATAGAATTATTCTTTACTATTTTCTGCTATAGTGCCTATAGCTCTAGGTCCCTAGTAAAAGCTACTATATCTAGGATATTTAGGTAGCCTGCTAGCGCCTAGTTCCTCCTTACTAGGGGGCTAACTATAGGGTCTCCTTAGGGTTATATATAGTTAGGTATTAGCTATAGGACTCTTCCCTGCTTCCGCTTATTATCCCACCCCTAGGGGCTATTCTGCTCCTACTAAGAGAGAGTATTGGGGGCTACTACCTCCCTACTAGAGCAATACTTAATATAGAAGTTATATTAAGATAACTCCTCTACCTACCTACTTTAATATTCTATAAGGTATTACTTTTTTATAAAGTGTTTAAGCCCCTAGTAATCTATTAGTACCTTAAACGTAGGGACGCTATATAGCTCTACTCTCTATATATAGAGATAAAATAATACTACTAGTAGCTCCTTATTATATATAGGGTAGTTATATTCTACTAGTAATAGCTTCCTCAAGTGAAATACTACTAGGCGCTAGGTGCTCTCTAGGTTAGCTTAAGAGAGCACTCCTCTAAGAGCAAACCTAGAGCAATTAGTCTCTACTACTATTTTATTCTCTAGGTTAAACTAGTAGAGAACTAGTTAGGTACTAAATAGCCTCTTAAGCTCCTTAAATACCTTATCTTAGTTCTTTCTCTAGTAGAATACTATATCTTTCTTAATAAGCTATATTAATAGCTTAATAATCTCCCTATAACTAGGTATAAATATACTATAGTAGTTAGTAAACCCTAGGAAGCTCTAGACTCCTTTAGGTAAGGTGGGGGGTAGCTACTTAGTAATCGGCTAGAGCTTCTCGGGATTATAAGAGAGGCCCTTCCCTACTATTATAATAAACCTTATATACTTAACCTTTTTAACTAAGAACTTATACTTTGCAGGATTGAGGTTAAGTCTAGCTGCTACTAGCCTCTGGAGGACCTCCTGGACCTTCTTCTTGTGGTCTTCTTTTGTTCTATTTAAGTAGATTAGTATATTATCTATATAGGCTATAATAAAATCGTTTAAGAAGTTTTATAGCGTGCTATTAATATATTCTTCAAAGCCAGTGCGGGCGCTAGTTAGGCTGAAGGGGCATACTACCTACTTAAATAGGCTATATTAAGTACAGAATATTATTCTCTCCTAGTGCCCCTCTATAATCTTCAGCTTATAGAAGGTAGCTACTTTATCTAACTTTATATATTATTTAGCTTTACTAATATAGCGTAATATCTTAGAGATTAATAGTAGGGAGTATTAGTTCTTTTTAGTAATTGCGTTTAGAGCCCTATAGTTAATATAGAAGTAAATACTTCTGCTTAGCTTTCTCATAAAGAGTACTAGGGCACTAGCTAGTAAGGTGCTAGCTTAAATAAACCCTTTATCTAGGAGGTCCTACAGGGTGTTCTTAAGTAGTAGTAGTTCCTCCCGCGATATACTATAAAGAGGTCCCTAGGGGAGTAGTAGTTTCCTTCTATCTGGGGTAGGGATAAGGTTAATCTGGTGGTCTGCTCTAGGCTAGCTAGGGGGAGGCAGGTGGGCTTTATTTAGGTTAAATAAGCTGGGAAACTCCTCTAGAATCTAGTCTAATACTCTATATTATTAATCCTCTTTCAGCTTTAGGTTAAGGGCCTTCTTAATATCTACTAGGCTGACTACCTGAACTTATGCCTCTATAGCGCCTCCCTACTACTTACCCCGCTTCCTCACTAGGTATTAATAGATTGCGGAGAATAGCGCAGCATCTAGGAATCTTATAGCCCTTATCTCTATTATAAGAGTTAATTCTTCCAGCTCCTTTAGGTGTAGCCTAATACAGCCCTAGCTATAGTGCACCTAGTGGGTTATAGTATTATATATAACCTTATTCTGCTCTATTTATAGCTATCCTAATAGGATCTCTAGGTTAAGGCCTTCTACTATATATATAAATACGTACTAGATATAACTACTTATCTCTAAACTAAAGGCTACTATACCTAGAGCGTTACTTAGTAAAGAACTACTAAGGGTATACCCCCTTATAAGTTGCTACTTCTTCTTAATATATAGAAGGTAGAGGTATTAGGCTAGGAACTAGCTAATTATTATATAGGTATTACTATTAGTATTAAATAAAGTATAGGCTAGATATTCTTTATTAACTCTAACCTATATAATAGTAGGTCTGCTATTTACTAGCTATTCTATTTTATATTATTCCTAACTTAAAATCTCCTCCTTAGTAAGCTCTAGGGCTTAATTTTGCTTTAGAGTTAGTTTTTTCCTAACTCTTTATTATCCTTAGAGGTGTATATCTCTACTTAGTAATCCTCTTCTTCCTCTTAGTTAGCGGAGTTAACTTTTAGGGTCCTAGCTTTAGTAACTTTTAGTAGCTAGTTATCCTTTATAGGGTAGCGCTATATAATATAGCCCTTAACTCTATAGGTATAGTAGGTATAAGTATTCTTAGGGTAGGTGTTCTTATCTCTTTACTGCTAGGGACGCACTAGGTAGCTATCAGAGAATAACTCTAAGTCCCATTGGGGGCAATATTTCTCCTTTACCCTCAAGACGCGCACTACTTTAGTTATATAGGTATCTCTATTAGTATTCTTAGCTATTAGCTTCTAGTAGGGCGCTTAGAGATAGCTTAGGGCTTTCTAGCGTTTAATCTTCTAAGCGATATTCTAAACTTTTAAGAGCTACCTACTATAATTAGAAGGTAGGTTAATAGTAATTAACTAGTCTTTTAGCTTAGGAGTAAGAGTAGCCTCTAGGAGGGATATCTAGACCTAGCTAGGCTAGTTACTACTCCCTATATTAGCTAGGGTCTACTTGAATCTTAGTAAGAAGGCTAAGAAGGACTCTATCTCTCTCTGCTAGAGGGTTTATGGTTAGGCTACTACTTGAGGCTATAGGTTATAATTCTTCTAAGTCTAGTTAAGGTAGGCTATAAAATCCTTAGGGTTATATTTCTCTCCCTTACTGCTTACTCTATAGAAGATAGAGACTACTAGTTAGGAATTAGTATTTAGATATAAGTTAATAATATATTATGCCTCTATATCTATAAAGTAAAAGACCTAGTTAATTAAAAGAATATATTTTATTTATTATGCCCACGAGGCGTATTCTCTCTACAAACCTAAGAACTTTAGGGGTAAGAGTAGTAGCTTCTAGGTTACTACACTAGATATCACCAGTAGTCTACTAGTAATAGTTATCTGGGGGGGCGTAGCTAATTACTAGTTGCCCCTCTATAGCTCCTATATTTACTGCTAGAGGTAGTTTAATACTATTACTAAGTCGGCATATAACGGCTCGCCTTAGCTATCGGCTATTAGGTTATTAACTATCTCAGTAACTAGTGGGATGGGACAGGATGGCTTGGCTGCTCAATCAGCAGGCCCACTGTCAATGGGATCTAAAAGCGGAAGACTGCGATGCGGGGAGGGGAGGAATGGGGGCCACGGTTTTTCATCATCATCAATATCATCACCACCATCATTAATAGTCTTTTCAGCCTCAAGGGGCTCATACCTTAATAATCCTACATACGATTTCCTGCGACATCTCTTCCATTTCAAGCCCAATTCTTCCCATTCTTTCTGATTAGATCTGCGAATCGCTACGCGCATCTTTTGAGCCTACTTTTGTTATTTCTATTCTTTTGTGGGTAGTGTTGTGTTGCTTGCTATCTTTGCAGTCCCCACCGGGCTCCTGCTCTTCCCACTAGTAGGGAGTAGCGCTTAACCTATCTCTCGTTATTATAATAGTAAGCTTTAAATATGCGAAGGGCTAGACTCGAGTCTATGCGACAAGAGGTAGCGTAATACTATTTATTTGAAGCTGAAGAGGAAAAGGAAGAGTTTTCCGCTTTAGTACGGTTATGCTAGGTTTGTGGGTGGCCACTGGGTGGGCCTCAAGCGGTGAATCTAGGCAGAAGCCCAGATAGTTCTAACCGGGCGTAGCCCGTAACATAAGTACTTTATTCTTGAAGCTCTCTTTAGTGCTCCCTCTTTTGAGCGCTAGGCTTTAGGCGCGCTCTTATAATATTTATTATCTCCTATAGTATAAGGCGCGCTACTTCTTTTTCTTCTACTTATAATACCCCTTTCTATATCTTAATACTACTTCTTATAGCTACTTCCTATGGCTACCTCTTGAGGCTTATATAACTTTTAACTCTTTAACTTATATACTACTAACTTAAATATTACTTTGAGAGCTTTAGAGTTCTCTTAGAGTTTACTTAAAAAGAGCTTAGTACTATAGCTTATATCTATAGCACTAGATTACTAGAGAATATATTATATAGCTTATTTAATATACTTATATATAATAGAGGAAGAGAATATATATTCTAGCTTAATATAATAGGTTTCTAGCCTTAGCGTTAGTCTTATTACTACTTTATAGCTCTAGCTAGCTAGTAATAAGTAGCTTTCTAGCTTATTATATATATCTAAGGTACCTACTATAGCGGAGTACTAATTATACTTTTGCAAATAAGTAGCTAGAGTTTAGAGATGTTCTCTAGATACTAGTAGCTTAGAGTAGCTTTATAGGACCTATAAGGTTATATTTATACTAAGTAGAGAAACCTCTATAGACTAAGTAGATATTATAACTTTTTAAACTACTATAATATATTATATATATATAGCGTTAATGCTACTAGTAATACTAAGTAGTATATTCTAGCTAAAAGATTTAATACTAATTAGCTAGTTACTTTAGTACTTATAAAAGAATTATATCTTTCTTTAAGTAAGGCTTAAGCTACTCAATAGCTACTTAGTTACTACTTAGGGATATAGATGTTTATTTATTTTATTTTAAGCTCTTTTAGCTGCTCCTTCTCAAGCCGCTTAGTAGCTACTTAGGAGTAGGAAGGTCTAGCTTTAGCTTTAGCTCTTTTAGCTGCCCCTCTTTAAGCTGCTTTTTAGCTATTTAGGGGTATAAATTCTCCTTAGCTCTTATAGCTGCTTATATACCGCTTTAGGTGCTTATAATATACTTTACTAAGTATATCTCGTTTTTATATATATAGAGGAAGAGCTATATAGTAGTCTCCTATAGTATAGCTAGAGGTATATTATATAGTATAGGCCTTTATATACTACTCTTTAGTATTACTAAAATAATATAGTATTACTGAAGAATATATAAACATATACCTTATCTATATTTATATTCTTTTTAATATAAATACCCTTTTATTTATAGTTTACCATTACAATAATTATTATATTACTACTAAAATAGAGTAGTAACATAAATAGACTCTAAAATATTTATTTTGAGTTATATTAATAGCTCTACCTACTAGTATTAGAAATAAAGGCGGAAATAAAAGCTTTGTTTAGCGCCGTAAGTTCTACTTTATAGTTACTATTAAAAATAAACTTAGCGCCCTTTTTAATGGGTATTATAAGTAGATATACTAATTTATTATAATTAGTAATCAAGTAGTAGTAAAAGTTATAGAACTCTAAAGAAACTAAACCCCTTAGACTAGAATTAGTAGTTACTACTCCTTTATAATAAAAACCTTTTCTAGATTTAAGCTAATATTATCTATTAAAATAATAAACGTAAGGTATCACATTATAATAATACTAAACTTATAGTTCTTAATATTAGCCTAGAGGCTAGCTTTAAATAATTAGTTTAAAACCTTTTTAATACTTTTTATACTAGAGAGAGGTCTTTAAATATATTAAACAATTATTTATATATACTAAATAGAAGTTATTTAAATAGTTTATAGTTATTTTATTTATGAAATACTAATATAATATAAGGCTATTATATAGCTTATAGAGTAAAACCTGATATTTGAAGGAGCTATGTTAGATTTAGAATATTCTTAGATCTTAAGAGTTTAAGTAAATATATATTTAGTAGAATACCTAATGGATAGTAACTTCTATAAATAGCTTAGCGCTATTAATTTAGCTTAAGGCCTTATTAATAAATAGTAGGGAGTATTAACTCTTCTTTATAAACGTATTAAGCCTCTAAAAGTTAATATAGAATTAAAACCTACTATTAGCTAAATATATAGGGAATATAAAAAGAGTATTTCTAGTGGTAATAAAACTCTTCTTTAAGTTATTAAGGAGGTATTATCTTATAGCCTTAAGCTCTAGTAATAATTACTTATAAAGAAAATAACACCTAAGCTACCTTATAGCTCTTAGGTCTAGCTTAGTCTAATAACTCTTACAGTGGTAGGGAAGTAAAGTATTACTTATAGCCTTATTAAAATAATTGCTCTAATCTTACAAATATGGTAGGAGTTTCTTATTAATAAGGTATTAATATTTAGCCTAATTGGCCTCTAAAGAGGTACTCTTTATATTTCTTCTTTCTCCCTAATTAGTAATTATTAAGTTAAGCTCATATAATAAGATAAAGCTAGTTCTATTTCTATTTACTTTAATTGTATTTTAAAACTAATAATACTAATAAATATTATATTTAAGCTTTCGTTTATGCTTTAGGCTTTAGATTAAGTAGTTCTGCTATTTAGTAATTCAATATAGGGGTATTCATAGCTATAAGTATACTACTTAGCGCCTACTTATCTTTTAGAGGTTATTACTATATCTTAAGTCTCTAGGTAGTTTAAGTTACTAGAGAATCCTTATAAATAACTTTAGCTTATATATAGAGGCTATTTAGGAGTTATTCTCAACCCTCTATTCTTAATATCTTATACTCTTTATTTAATAATATAGTGGAATATCTAGAGGATATACTATACTCTTTAGCTCTTAAAGCCATATATAATACATAAATAAGAAGTACTAGATTAGAGTGAAATATATTATATATTTATTATCTCTATTGCTTTATATACTTTAAGTAATATCAAAGAAGGTTTATTAAGTTTAGCTATAATAATACTCTAAAGCATAAATATTATTAATATAACTATTAGTCTCACAAAGACTAGTACTAGAAGGATTGGGGGGATATATATTATATTCAAAGTAGTAATAATATCTGTAGAAAGAAGGTATCTAGAAGGGTAGCTAGCGAAAAGAGGAACAATATAATAGGCTAATGAGGTAGGTTACGTGACTGAGGTCACGTGACTACCTGCAGTCGAATCTAACGTTCGTACCCGCTAAGCTACAGGCCCAACACTTAGGTTGGGTCCAAATAGGCAAATATCCCAATACTAGCAGTTTTTCTTTTATACTAAAACTCGCCTATTACGCCCATAAATACATAAATTAAATAACTTATTTTGTGGCTTTTTTAGCCTCAAATTGAATTAAAAAGATGGCTATATTTAGCCATATTCAAATCCTCTAAATAAGCCCATTTAGCTATATTCAGATCCTCTGAATAGCTACAATTTAGCCCAAACAAATTTAGTGCAAATAGCTATAAATCCTATTCCTCTAAAATAGCAGCACCTGCCCACTAGTATTATTCTGTTCCTTCCGCTATTTAAGTCACCCATTCCTCCATACAAATCGTCAGTCTATTCCCATTAATTAGCCGGCGCAAGGCGCTATTTAGCGATACGCTTATGAACGCATTAGTGGGGTTTATCTTTGCTATTCACCTAGCGGATTTCAGCAAGCTCGCGACGTTTATACGACTAATATAAGGCCATAATATCTATTATAAGCCTCTTCTCCTTAGTAGTGCTAAGTTTTACTAAATGCTTATATAGAGAGTATAAGTTAGTATATATAAAGGTGGGGATAAGGTTAGTAGTGCCTAGCTTAGTAGTAACTTAATACAGAGTTAATGCGATTGTAAAAGCCAAATTAGCACTAGTAACTGTAGCGTAGATCTTAGATACTAGCACGCTATAAGTAATAGGCTTGTATTTATTTAAACTATAGTAGATAATATTGCTATAAATCGTAAAAGTAGTATTAGTTTTTATTTTATTAGCTAATATAATAATATAGCCTAACTGTAAGATAAGATTCTTATGATTTGCAAAAGAACTATCCATAAATATAAAGAGTTTCATAGTAGGCAGGGAAAGTATAATAAAGGTTAAGCCGCAATTGAGGTTATTCATAAGCTACTTGAGGCGTTTATTAAGGATAGTAATATTCTTATCGTTAGAGTTCTAGCGTTAGGCACCTATAAATAGGTTGAAATAAGCCTCTAGTTAGTAAATAGAGGCGATATACGCCCCTCTAGCGTGCTATTTAATATACTTCTACTTAGCTAATATCTTACGTACTAACTTGATCTTAATACCTTAGCCCTTCTGCTAAAGAATAATAGCTCTATTAGTAGCTAAGGAGATAGTTCCGCTATTAAAGGTAATAGGGGTTTAAGTAGTTAGATTTTCCTTAGTTTTAGCTATAAATTTAGCCTTCTAGAGCTCTTTGTTCTTTAATAAAAGAAAACGCTGCTATACTGAGGCTAATTCTATTATCTATTTATATTCTAATAATAGCAAAATAAAAGCTTAAGGTATTAGTAATAAGGAGGCATAGGTTAAAAGCAGAGCTAGTGGGAAGAGCAGGAGCCCGGTGGGGACTGCAAAGATAGCAAATAACACAACACTACCCACGAAAGGATAGGAACAATAAAGGTAGGCCGAAAAGATGCGCGTAGCGATTCGCAGATCTAATCAGAAAGAATGGGAAGAATTGGGCCTGAAATGAAAGAGATATTGTGGAAATCGTATGTCGGATTATTAAGGCATAAGCCTCTTGAGGCTAAAAAGGCTATTAATGATGATGATGAAGATGAAGAATGTGCCCTTCCTGGATATCCTGAGTGCTGGATGCGCGCGTATATATGCGCATATAGGCTTACATAATCACAGCTTTCCTAGCCATGCGTGGGCGCCAACCCACGTATCCTTTCCCAATATCTACCTCAGGCTGCTAGATATTATTATTATTAATATTAGTACTAACTTTATTTTATTAGAGTAGTGAAGTGCCTTTTAGGCGCTATTAATAACTATTACTGAAGTGCTAGTTAAAGCTTATAACTCTATTAGTAAGATTAAGTAATATTATGCTATATTATAGAGGGTATATATAATTATTTGTGAAGACTTACTTAACATAGATTATGAGGTTATTTTTAGATAGTTATTAAAGCTATTAATAATATTATAGAGCTTAATAGCTTAGTGCTTATTTTACTTATTTTTAGTGCCTACTCCCGAATTAATGATGATTTACTCTTATCTCTGGACCTCTAGTGATGAGCTGCTGCTATATAGAGGGTGATAGAGGACCTCTAGAAGTACTGGGCCTACCGCTAAGTTATGGACGCCCTTGCTGCCTGTAATAGCCTGGATATAGTGCTGCTCCTTTGGCTGCTACTGTTGTCCCTCGTCTGGGTTAACTCCTCGCTATTAATAGTGAGACCTGTACTTTTGACCTGCCCCGCGGGCCCTGGATGTTCTAATTAATAGTTATCTGCCTGTAGTACTAGGCTAATAAGGCTATACTAACTCCTCTAGGCCTAAATACTAAATAGATGATGGGACTAGATAATAATAGAGGTTCTGATATGTTGTTGCTGGAGAGATTTGTAGGCCTGATCCCGCGCTGCTGAGGCTACTTATATAAAGAAGAATAAGTTTAAGAAATATTGCTAGCAGGCCTAATATATAGAAGTGTATGAGTAGTGGATGAAAGGGTAGAATAGAGGCCTGCGATAGCTACTTTTATAGCTACTACTACTTAAGGACTTATTAATAAAATTAATAATATTATGATGTTTTTGATTGTGAAGGAGTGAATGAATTATGACCTTGCTGTATAACTATATAAAGATAGGATTATTAAAATATCTGGAGACTCTTTTTAGCCTTATTAACTATAGAGATAATTATGCTTTAGAAGTGTAGTATTTTTAAAAATATTCTATATAATGCTTTAGCCTATAGCTAGTATTGTATCTTTAAGTTATATATAGTCTATAAGGTAAAGAGTAAGGGTACTAATTAGCTCTATGAGAAGTTGAGATTTGTTATTTAGAGCTATAATAATAATGAAAAAGCCTCTATTCTTACTTAGTTCCCTATAATATAGCGGGCTAGCTAGCGACTCCTTCTTGCTATTGCCCTATTGCTTAAAAAACAAGGCTATATACTATAGCTCTGCGATATTATATAAGTATATATTTAATTATAAATGGAGCTTAATAGGTTGACTTTTGTAGACTTACTAAAGGAGATTTGTAGTAAATACCTTAAAAACTATATTATAAGGATTATTAAACTATTATATACTACTGTGAAAGCTGGTACCTATTAGTGGGCTATGTATAGTAATTACTATAGAAAGAATCTTAAGATAGATTAATTATCTTTTAACTTATGCTTCTTAATGTCTTTAATAGCTACAAATAGCTGTTTTAGTATTATTAATATATAAACTGATGATATTATTAGATTATTTATATTAAAGTTCTCTTAATAAGAAGATATAGAGCTTAAAAAGGCTAATTTTACTACTAAAGCGAAGTAGTAAATTAATTATAAGTCCCTACTAATATTTAATAGTAGTATTATTATTTTGGGTAATAATAGTAGTTTTACTCTTTGCTAAAAGAGGTAAGGGTTTAAAATTGAGCTGATTGACCTGAAGGTATTTCTAAATAATGAAAATAATAATATGTTTAGTAAAGGGTAAGAGGGGTATATATTGCCTCTATTTGCTAACTTGAGGCCTGTTTTGACCTATTTACTATAGTTTAGTATTAAGATCCTATTGTGGAGGATGAAAAAGCTCTTAATTGTTGCTTTAAATAGTAAAAGGAGAATCTCGATTGAGGCCTGACTTTTGTGCGTATTGACCTAGTTATAGTGAAACTCTTTGTATTTGTAGATGGGGTTTTTGTTAATAATACTGATCTGTCTTTGTAGATTGGATTTATTGCGGTTATTGCTAATGAGGCTATGTCTGATGATGATGATACTTTTGTAGTAACTAGTAATATTATTTACTTTAGTTTGATGAAGTGTAAAAGGGTTATATGAAGTGTTTTAGCCTCTGAGGTTTATGGTATGGTGGCTGGTGTAGATTTGGCTTATGTTAATGCTACTATACTGTAAAAGATTACTATATACTTGAAGAAGCTTATTATTCTTATTATTGTTTGTACTGATTTATATTTGCTATATGAGTGCTTTGTGAAGCTTAGTGTTATTAAAGAGGAGCGCTTTATGATTGATATAATAGTACTTTATTAGTTATATGAGTGATGAGAGATATATGAGGTAAGATGGATTGATGGAGATGATAACCTAGCTGATGCATTTAGTAAAGGAGGCCTGAATCTATCTCTTAAGCGATTTATTAATAATAATATAGCAATAATATAAGTAGAGGAATGGGTAATAAGGTAAGAGAAAGGCTATAAGGGCAATGATATTCCTCTTACTATGAAGGGTGATAACTACGCTATTTAAGATGATGATGGAGGTATGGAGGGAGGCCTTTGAGGCTTATGATAGCTGTTAAGAGTAGTGATGAAGGTATAAAGGAAGGCCTTGTGAGGGATTTGATTTATATCGTTTTGGGATCTGCGAATAACTTCGTTTTTTAATATTGTTTTATATGGGTTATGGCGCGCCTGGCCTTGAAAGAAAAGACTGCTAGTGTTGTAATAACTCTGTACCTTATGGAGTGGCAGGATGAGCGCTCTGTGAGATATGATATTGTATGTATGTGCGTATGTTATGTGACTGTATTTGCAGGCTTAATATGGTATAATACTACTGCCTATGTAGCTATTTGTATCTTAGACTCTTATAAATATATATACTCGCGACTTAGAATAGCTTTAATATAAATGATATGTATTAGGGCTATGCGCGCGTACTGTTACTTAACCCGTGTGTAAACTAATAATAGTTTTTAACTCTATAGGTATAGTAAGTATAGATACCCTTAAGGTAGGTATCTTTATTTATTTGCTGCTAGAGATATACTAAGTAGCTATTAGAAGTAGATTCTAAGTTCTATTAGAGGTAGTGTTTCTCTTTTACTCTTAACGTATATACTGCCCTAGTTATATAGGTATCTCTGTTAGTATTCTTAGCTACTTATTTCTAGGAGGGCGCTTAAAAGTAGCTAAAAGCTTTTTAGTATTTAAAATTAAAATAATATTTTCAATTTTTAAAAGTTACTTGCTATAAGTAATAAGTAAGTTAATAGTAATTAACTAGTTCTTTAGCCTAGCGAAGAGAGTAGCCTCTAGGAGGCATATCTAGACCTAACTAGGCTAGTTACTACCCCATATATCTACTAGGGTCCACTTAAATCTTAGTTAAAAAGCTAAGAGGGATTCTATCTCTCTCTACTAGAGAGTCTATAGTTAGGCTACTACTTAAAACTATAGGTTATAATTCTTTTAGATTTAGTTAATATAAGATATAAATTTCTTAAAGTTATATTTTTCTCTCTTCTTACTTAGTCTATAAAACGTAGAAACTACTAGTTAGGAGGTAATATCTAAATATAAATATAATATATTATATTCCTATACTTATAGAGTAGAAAACCTAATTAATTAGGAGAATATATCTTATTTATTATATTCATAAGGTATATTCTCTCTACTAACTTAAGAACTTTAAGAGTAAGGGTAATAGCTTCTAGGTTACTATACTAGGTATTACTAGTAATCTACTAGTAGTAGTTATCTGGGGAAGTATAGCTAATTACTAGTTACTCCTCTATAGCTCTTATACTTATTACTAGAGATAGTTTAATACTAATACTAAGTTAGTATATAATAGCTCGCCTTAGCTATTAGCTATCAAGTTATTAACTATCTTAGTAATTAGGAGGGAGTAGTACTAAACTTATTTCTTATTATTATAGTAGTAAGCTCTAAATATATAAAGAGCTAGACCTAAGTCTATATAATAAGAAGTAGTATAATACTATTTATTCAAAGCTAAAAAGGAAAAAGAAGAGTTTCCTACTTTAGTAAGGTTATATTAGATTTATAAGTAGCTATTTAGTAGGCTCTAAGAGTAATAAATCTAAGTAGAAGCCTAAATAGTATATAAGTCGCTACTTAGTAGGCCCTGAGAGTAGTAAGTTTAGGCAGAAGCCTAGATAGTTCTAACTAGGTATAGCTTACAATATAATACTACTTATAGAGTAGCTTATAATATAGTTACTTAGTAGCTATATAGCTTCCTATTAGACATTAGAGTAAAGGTTTGATTTAGTAAATATAGTATTAGTAACTTTAAGAAGCTAACCTTTTACAAGAGGCTATAAGTCTCTAATAAGAAAGAATATAATAAGTTCTTAGGAGTACTCTATATTAAGATTATCTAGCAGAGCTATAACTTAATATAACTACTTACTTAAGTTATAATAATACACTTAAGATAGTAAGCTAATAGTTCTATTAGCTAGCTTAGTTCTAGACTATATATAGGTTTATATAAAATTATAATATATATAGAGGAATATATATCTAGAGATAAGTAAAGAAAGAGTTTCTTAAGCCCCTATTATTACTTAACTAGCTATACTCTAACCTCTCTATAGACCTTTTTATATATCTACTACTTATAAAGAATAATATTACTTACTATCTATAAGTAATAGTAAACTAGCTCAATAAGTTTATATACTTAAAGAGATAGAAATTATAGATATAGAAGCTTATATTAGATATTTCCTATCTTATTACTTCTACTTTTATAGGTTCCTATATAATATTATTTATAACAAGGGGGCTAACTAAATAAGCTACTTCTAAGCTAAGGCCACTACCTTATAGAAATAACCTAACTACTAAATATAATATATTACTTATAGATTAATAGTAGAATCAAGAGGTAGAACTAGGAGATCTAGGCTATCTTATAGGTATATATATAATATAGGCCTAGAATAACTAGAAAACACTACTTCCTAGTACCTAAATAGCGCTTAGGAATAAAGTTAATAGTATAACTAAACTCTCTCTATTATTCTTCAAGTATAGATATTATACTAACTCTATATTAGTTATAGAAGAGGAACCTAATATATTGATTGTTAAGAACATAGTAATTACTCTCCTAATAAATAAATATAATAACATAATTCACTTTATTTAAGCTAATATAGTAGTAGCTTAGTAATAGAGTGAAAAAAATATAAAAGGTATAGGTCTCTAGTAGAGAGGTACTAAGTAAGTAAAAAAGTCTAGTTATTAATAGTAAATTATACGTATGACTAGTAAATTATACGTATTAATAGTAAATTATAAGAGCTTTAAGCCTAATAAGAAACACTTATAATTATACTATAAGCATATAGTAGTAGGTATACTAAGCTCCTATATTAGAGAACTAGATATCCTAGAGAATATCTACTTAAGGTTCTATATAAACTTTCTTTAAAAAGTACTAGAGAACCCCCTATCTACTTAACTATAGGTAAACCTATAGCTACTATTAATTATAACTAATAGTAGCAAATTTAAATAGCATATAGAAGAGGTCTATGCAGTATAATAGAGAGTTATAAAAAGGGGATAGCAGCGCGAGATTTTAGTTAAGTAGAAAGAGTGTATAGAGCCTACCTAAAAGCTAGTAGAAGCTATAGGAAATAGAGTAAAAGTAATATCTTTTACTCTTGTACCTTTGAAGTACTATATCTCTAAACCTATATAAAATATAACGGTATAAATTATATATTTGAATTCTCTATTCAATTCCGCATCAAAAAGTACATAGTGTATTCCTAAATAGATAGAGTAAAACCAATCTAAATATAACCTAGAAATAATATACTTTAATACGTATTATATTTAAGGTCTTATTACGCATTAGCGTATATAGCTATATAGTAGCTTGGAATTAAAGATGCATCGCATTAGCGCATGCAGCTATGCAGTAGCGTAAACCTACGCTTAGATGCATAAGACTATAGTGTAAAACTGCGCATAGGTGCATTATGCACACTCAGGCTGCTCAAGCGCAAAAACTTACGCTTAAACTGCTTAAGCCCATACGCCCTAGCGCGCCCTAGCGTGCGCTAGCGTAACTAAGCGTATCTTAAGCGCTGAATGCGAATGCGAAGTCCTGTGGAAAAGGCTGGATATATATACCTATTTTTCCCCCAGCTTTTTAGCCTTATAGATATGAGTATTTACACACAAAATATACACCTATCCATATCTACATTCTTTTCTGTATCTGAATATCAAGTTGGTTTCTAGGATTTATATAGTTTAACTACCTATCTTTCCTTCTGAATATCCTTATACCTATTCTATCTCTTTATTCCACTTCTTATTTCATAAAAAGACATTCCTATGCTAACAGAAGCTATTATAGAGACTAAAGTAGTAAGTAAATATAAAGAGATAGCTAACTATAGTTGATATTAGTAACCTAGCTTATACCTAGTCCTATGCTAATAGAAGTTATTATGGAGACAAAAGTAGTAAGTAAATATAAAGAGATATATAAGCTAATTATAGTTAATAATAGCAACCTAGCCTATACCTAGTTCTATGCTAATAGAAGCTATTATAGAGACTAAGGTAGTAAGTAAATATAGAGAGATATATAAGCTAATTTGTGAAGGGCGGGCCCCACAAAGGGGCGTAGTGCTGCAGCCAATAGCATCTCAGCCTTCAGTGCATGCGCGCGCGCGCAGCGGCACTACCAATTGGGCCAAATGCACACAAAAGGTACGTAACAACAAGTCATACACTTGTTGCTTGGCTGCACTTAAGCACGGGATGTGTCCGCCAACCCACTGATGCGACCGTGGCGTAGCCCGTACCAATGGGGCATAGCCCGTAACATAATTATAGTTAATAATAGCAACCTAGCCTATACCTAGAGGGCTCCCAGCTAGGGAAGAGAATAACATTATAGGCTACGCCTAGTTAGAACTATTTAAGCTTCTGCCTAGATTTATTACTCTTAGAGCCTATGTAGTAGCTACTTATAAACCTAGAATAACCTTACTAAAGCAGAAACCTCTTCTTTTTTCCTCTTTAGCTTTTAATAAATAGTATTATGCTATATTTTATTGCATAGACTTAGGTCCAGCCCTTTATATATAGTAATTAATCCGTATTTTAAAAGTAGAGATATTATATAACTTAGTTCTCTATATATAAAAATTAAATAGAGCTACTAGAAGTTCATTATTATAAAAAAAGTCATTATTATTAGAAGCTATACCTAGTTATTTAAGCTTCTATTTAGATAGAGCTTACTTAATAGCTACTTATAAACCTAATATAACCCTACTAAAGTAGAATATTCTCTCTTTTCTTTTTTAGCTTTAAATAATTAGTATATATTATCTCTTATTATATAAACTCAGGTTTAGCTCTTTATAGCTTACTACTATAATAATAGGAGATAAATTAAGGACTACTCCCTACGAATTACTAAGATAGCTAATAACCTAATAGCTAATACCTAAAATAAGCCGTTATATACTAACTTAATAATGAGGCCTTATCCTATAACTCTATAGATTAATAAATTAGTATAAGAGTAGAAATATTTTTGTATATTATTAATATAATCTCAGAATAATCCAATAAAGATCTTAATTAATATAGAAATATTTCTTAACTTATTATTTATTATTATTTATTATTCTTTATTATTCTCTAGTAGTCTACTATTCTTTATAAGTATCCCCCCTTTCCCTTTACTTATTATCTTTAACCTTAGATATAGTAGGTAGAGTAAATATAACCTTATAGTAGCGACTCAGGCAGGAGGGAGTTAAGAGTATCTTCATATTACTATCTCATTAGTTAGATTATTAAATAAAGTTATATATAGATATATACTAGAGATCTCCTTATTATTCTCAAGGTTAATATAGTAGAACTTACGCTAGATATTATAAATTAGCTTATAAGTAGTTTGGGGAGAGTATTCTAGAACTCTAAGTTATTAAGGGAAATTATTTAGAAATATTCTTAAATACCTCTACCTCTACCCGGATTCTAAACGTTATAGGAGGTATATATACTCTCAGTAGGAATACTATATATCTACTTTATCTCTACAAAGTTAGGCTAAATTATTACATTAGAGATAATTAAATAATAAGAAAAATAAATACTTATTTTTCTATTCTCATACTAAGGAATATATAAGAGCTTCTTTTCTTTTTAGATAGCTTTTACCTTATAAGGAGTATTTAAAGCGATATTATTACTATATTAGAGATAGTTAAGGTTATAATAAAAGGCTAACTTAATTGGAAATACTCTCAAAATATTTCCTTATTAATATACTATAGGTATACAGGTTATTATAGGAGAATAGCAAACCGCTATATAAATTAGTAATATCTATATAACAGGCGTTATAGATATATTTAATAAACTAGCTAGAAAATAACTACTATTTACTCTACTTTAGATCAAATAATATTAAGTAAAAATAGAAAAATTACTTATATTATTATAGAGACTACTTCTATCCTTATTAAAATAGTAATAATATTGCTCTCCTACTATAATAACAATATAACCTTACTATATACTAAATTAGATTAAAATTATTTCTATATATAGAATCTTGGATATATATTATTAGTCTTAAATAATAAAAGGCCCTTAGGTTAGCCTTATTTATTATTATTATATACCTTATAGGCAGGCGAATTATAGTAGATTAATAGTATCTTTGCGATATATGTAAGGATTAATTTAGAAATATTTCTAATAAGTTTGAGGCTATAAAAATATAATAGTAATTCCAATTCTATTATAACTATAAAAGTTAGTAGGTAGATAGGAGGCTAAAACTAAGATATATTAATAGTAGCACTAACTAATCGCCTAGTTAGAAAATTAAAAGTCTGGAATTATTTCTAATAAGTCTCTCACAAAATTATATCTTTTCGCTAATTACCTAGCAAGGCTCTATAGACTCTATCAGTAGCTCAGCGGTGCACGGTTCACCGCGTATGGTACTCCCAGCTTACTGGGGGGGCGGGCCAATTGTTAGGTTGTGTGTAGACTCGCTTCAGTCAGATCGGACCAATCTAGCAAGACGTACGTCGCTCTAGACCCGCCTTCGAATAATGCAATATCGCAACGTCGTGATCCAACTGGTATGGATACGTACATAAGCATACCTGAAGGTAGGTACCTCGCTTGCGGCAGGTGGAGCCGACAGTGTTTGAGCACAGTGCTGTCAGCCGTGCACGGTCCAAGACCAAAAGAGCTTTTGACCAATGAAAATCCCTGCGCAACAAAGGGTTTTCGAACCTGCATCGGCAAAATCCTCTGCCAATTGCGAGCTTGCTTTTTAGCTCAGAGTGCCTTTTCTTTGATCATCCTGCCGGTCCAAGAAGCGCGTGAACAGCGTTTGGAGATTGTCCCATTGTTTATCCTCCCTGACAAGATAATTCCTAATGACGCCAACGAGTCCGTCCGACTTTGCTGGACTCTCCAACACCACCACCAGCACCTACACGAGGTTACACGTCACTCCTTTCGACCAGGACCTCTTGAAGCTTGTCGTCCCCTCCACAAGCCTGTCGAAGGCTCGCAATATCTCCTACCACACCATCGAAAACTTCCCCGAGAAGCGCTACGGGTTCGTCGAACTGCCCGAGGCTGACGCCGAAAAAGTCAAGAGGAGGCTGAACGGTTCGGTGCTGAAGGGTGTCAAGATGAGGGTAGAGAAAGCACGTCCCGAGGATAACTACCTCCCGGGTCCCGGCGACGAGGAGGAGATGGGGAGGAAGAGGAAGAAGAAGTCCAAGGAGCAGGAAGAGGGCACCAAGAAGAAGCGGAAGCGCGACCACAACGTCGTTGAGGGCGTCGAGCTCCGCGATCGCAAGGTGAAGCGAGGATGGACCGTTCCTGAGGAGGCCAAGATCCGCGAGAAGAAGAGCAAGAAAGACAAGGAGAAGAAGGAGAAGAAGGACCCGAAGGACAAGCACAAGAAGCGAGAGGAGCGCTCCAAGTACACCGACAAGGAGGAGTGTTTGCTGAAGACCAAGCTCCCCACGAAGCTTCCAGCAACGGCAACAGTCGACGGAGACGACGACGGCGAGCGAAAGAAGCGCAAGAAGAAGACTCGCGAGGTCATTATTCACGAATTTGAGAAGACGACCAAGTTCCCCACCTTCCTGAAGGCTACCAAGCCTGCCCCTGCCGAGTCGCTCACTACGGAATTTGTTGAGGGCAAGGGATGGGTCGATGCTGAGGGCAATGTGATCGAGCCGGAGAAAATCAGGAAGACTGCGACGGACCCTGTCCCTGAGAACGAGGCTCCCAAGAAGAAAAAGAAGCCTGTCAAGGCGCCTACCCCCCCCCCTCAGGACGACGACACGACGAGCAGCAGCGGCACTTCCTCAGACGAGGACACATCTTCGGACGACAGCTCGGACCACGAGGAAGAAGTGAAGGCCAAGCCGGCGACACCTGCGAAGAAGACGGCCGTAGCGTCAAAGTCCACGCCTAAACCTGTCGACGACGAAAGCAGCAGCACTTCATCAGATGACAGCAGCTCCGAAGGTGGCCCAAAGGGGGAGGCGGATTCCGACGATGAGATGGAGGATGCGGACAAGCCAGCGGCGCCTCTGGTTGTGGACAGCCCGCTTGCGGCTCTCAGAGCGGCCGATGCTTCACGTCCCAGATCATCAGGATCCAACGTCAGTCTTACAATCAAGATCCCTGCGCCTGCTACACCTGCCAAGGTCCATCCTCTAGAGGCACTTTACAAGCGCCCGAAGCCCGACGACAACTCGACGCCGCAACCTCAGAAGGAGGCTGAGCCGTTCAGCTTTTTCGGCGGCGACGGCGATAACGATAACCTGGAGGAGGAAGATGTTGCGCCGCCCAGCCAACTCCCCATGACCCCTTTCACCGAGCAGGAGTTTGCGTGGCGCAACGTTAGAAGCGCGGCGCCCACGCCAGACACCGCGCACCCCACGAAGCCCTTTTGGGCCATCGGAAACGAGCCGGATGAGGATGAGGATGATGAGGCGACGCAGCAAGAGATCGAGGCTACGCTTAACGCCGAGCAAAATGCCGTCGAGGGCGAGGGCAGTGGGGTGCCTGCCGGCGAATTCCAGAAGTGGTTCTGGGAGAACAGAAGGAATCTGAACCAGTCGTGGATGAAGCGTCGGAAAACTGCCGCCAAGGAGAAGAGACATCGGGACAACAAGTCTCGTGCGTCGAAAGCTGTTTAGTAGATAACGTGATACTCATCACTGATCAGCTCATACAACAAAAGTTGTCTATTCCTGCCAATCATTGTTGTGGCTCGTCTGTGTATGTGGTGTGCGAAGGTTCAGTCCACTACGAGCCACTCTCAGAAGAGCAGATCACAGCCCGATACGCCTGATCCGCCAATCATGGTGATTGTAGACGTGATTCATGATGGCAAATGCCGCTCGAATCCAAACTTATGTTTTTCTTGCTTGGAGACAAGAAGTTCGCGTCTATTGTCTATTACAGGCTACTGATAAGCTGAAACTGGCCGGAGCGGGATTCGAACTGCGCAGCACGTATGCTAACCAGCAATGACGCTGATCCGATCTTACCGGAGGATATAAGAAGACCTGAATCTGTCACGCAAATGCTCACATCTTCGCATCTCTCCCAAGACCAGTCTGTCCGACGGCGAACTCCTTCCTCTCATCCACAGATAGACTCGTCTCAGCCAGCTCGCCCTGCGAACCCTCTTCGATCGTCGCGGACTTGTCGGTCTCATTGGGGATATGATCCCGCACAACAAGCCAAGTAGGATATACTGAAAGACCTGCTTCGTGTAAGCTGATGCTTCCTGTCGTCAATCCCGACATGGACTCACCAAGCAGAATGGTGTTCACAGCTAGCGGCACCCGACCTCCGGTCCACTTCCGGGTGTTGAGCCCAAACGAAATAGCCTGGGAAAAGCTCTCCTGGCCTCTCAGAATACCAGAGAAGCGAGCAAGCTCGGAGATGTTGTCGGTCTTCGTGGCCAGCAGATAGTAAAGCCAGTTCTGCAGAGCCTGACGCGCGAAGTCCCAAAGCAGCAGAACGAAGAATCCTTCCGTAAAGCCCTTGTCCTCCCAATCGTGCGCGGGCGGGTTGCGGCTGTACTTCTCCTGAATAACCCATCCGTACACCCACGCGATGATATGCCAGGCAATGACGTAGTAGAAACCGAGGTTGATGCGCTTCTTGACGCTGAATCCCTTGTAATCCAACAGCATGCTCATGAGCTGGGACGACAGCAGCGTGCCGAAATTGCTCACGAAGCCGATCAAAGCTCTCGCTCTCACTCCGAAGTAATAGGCCTGGAAGTTGCCGCTGTACTGGTTAAAGTACGCAGCCCAAAAGATCGGGAGCAGCAACAACAAGTCTTTCCTCTTCGAAACCCGGAAGAGCTCTCTAAACTCCGCAGAGAAGGACTTTTCGGCCTTCATGATGACCTTGCTCCCATCAGACCTCTGGACCTCTTCCGGCGGGGACAGCAAAAGCGCAAGCGGCACGCTGAGGCACTGCAGGGCGATGAACACCAAGTACGTCTGATACCCGACCTTGCCCTTCTTCTTCGCGCCGGCATCGTTGTTCAATCCCAATACGATGGCTCCTCCCACCAACGGCCCGCCCGTTCTGAACCACAGCCAGATGTTCATGTACTTTCCTCTCTTCGAAGGCTCGGGATAGCCCAGTGCGACGGCGCCTTCAGAAGCCCAGAAGAGCCCAGCCGAGACACCGCAAGCAGCCGCCCCCACGAGAACGAACCAGACATTGCCGAAGCGGTTGTTGCATTACAGACCGGCAGAGTAGAGCGGGTAGCCGACGGCGCCGAGGAGAAGGGTGCGGGCCAGACCGATGCGGTTCGCGATGGGCCCGCCGAAAAGGCACAGGAAGCCCATGAGACCGAAGACGAGGGCGTTGGCGGCGTTCACGAGGAACGGCTCCTGGGCACCGCCGGCTCCAAGGGCGTTCATGGCGTTCCACAGGCCAGGGGCCATGAAGCCTGAGCTTTTGTCAACATCATCGTGTCTGGGCTAAATCGGAGGGAGAGAAAGGCCTCACCAACACCGCCGATCACGAACGCATTGAAGAGCGTTGTGTGATACCACTGCCGTCTGACCGGCTCAGACCCCGCGGCATGGTCGCGGACCTCCGAAGCCGGAGCCTTTGTTGGTTCTTCAGCCATCTTGGAGTTTGGGCTTCCTTCGCGATGAGACAGATGAGCCTGAGCAGCAGAAGAACTGGGCTCAATCTGCTTTATACCAGGTCAGCTCTTACATCGTGAAATTCATTTTTCATTGAGACGCTCATCACCGAATCCTCTTCATCCAAAATTTTCTCCACGGTTGCACTGCTCATCCCGCACCAGAATGACGAATATCCTTGCATAAGGTGAGATGGCCCCTCAATCCCCTTGATGCTGGAGGTATTGGCCCCTATGGGAGGTTTGATGTGGGGGGCCTGCGATCGGCAGTCGGGAAATTACCCGCATTAGGGAGGTGTAAATGATGGGAACCGCATTCATGGGACAGGCGCATGCAATTGGATTCATGGCAATCGGTTGGAGGCTGACCGGACTCAATCTCCAGTTAGAACTTAAAAGTTGAAAGCTGGTATGAGAAAAGTTCATGTTGAGAACGTCAGGATAGCCTCGTCCGACGGGCTCTGGCTTACCCGCAACTTCTGTCCCTTGAATCCTGAATGAAGTTCCTGAGCATACGGCCTCCGGAGAATCTGCTTCATAACTTTGCCTGGATCTGAGTCTTTCTCTATGCCCGTTCCTACAGCTGCTGCCGCCACTTTTGCTTCAATGCTAGGACACCAGAACCCAACAGCGCCCATTCGTCCTCCCATGCAGGCAACTCATACACATATTTTTCGCTGACAGCTTTGACGGCGGAAATACCAGAAGGTCCTGCACCGATGACGGCAACGGAGGAGTATCGAGGTGCCATTGCTTCAAGTAAGATAAAATGGTCGTCCAAAACTATCGGGATGCTCAAAGTTCGTCAAAGGCTTGGGAGGCCATCCTGATTAGATTCTTATCATGGAATGTATCGTAGCTTATATCGCCAGCTTACTGAAGAACTGGTTGCGCATATGGCGTGCTTTGCGGAACCTCAAGTGCGAGGGCCGAAGCTCCACCAGAAAGCTTGTTAATATTCGGTGAGGTCAGCGAAAATGCATATTGCGAAATCTGATCCACGTCGGATTTTGGAATGAGTGCTCTGATACATTTGTCAGGATTATGTCGCAATAGAAGTCATGCAGGACTGCTTTACTAAGGGGTCTGTGGTGGTCACTTCTCAGTTGAGCGCTGCTGCGGAACAAGTACTGGGCCACAAGACCAGGCCGAGATTAAAGCTATCCATCAAATTATTGAGGCCCTTTCACAAAATCCATAATACTCAACCAGACCTTATCGCCGTCATCAGCCGTATCACTACTGAACAGTTTACCGCAAGAGCTAGAACTTGTCCCGGCAGTCGGTTTATAGCCGCCATTGTCTGTCTCAATCAGTTTCCTGATAATATCGCGGTTGAGTTCTGGATGGCCCTGAAAGCTTAACATTCCCTTCTCTTTGCTGCTTGCGATCTCACATCGGTTTGCGAGCGCAGTGAATCCGGGGGCCAAAACTTTTACGTAGCGTTTGTGATACTTTTGCAACAGCTAGAATCGTCGAGTCAGTTTCGGTGAGCTATTGAAGGATGAATGGAGATGAAACTTACCATAAGATCTTTCCCGAAGAACTCTTTCCCCTCATTTGTCAGATCCATTTCTTCCACCGCAATCTGCAAGGAAGTGAGCGGGAGAACCCGTGGCCCCTGTGACCTAAGAGTTGCGAGCTTACCCTTGGTCCCTCAGCGAGAACGCCCAAGCTGCCACCCAAGGCAAAATGCACCGCCTGATGGCCCCAACAAAAAGCGACAAGCTTGGTATCGGGCAGCTCAGAAACGTCACGTATGAGATTAAGAACCTGCAGCGCCCATCTCGGCTTTTCTTGCTCGAGAAGATTTACGGTTCCTCCGGTAAGGATCAAGAGATCGTAGTCCGCGGCATTTGGCACGGTTTCGCCGTCTGCCGCACGATAGACATCTACCTGGGCTTGAGGAACTCCTCGACGTACGTATTTGGTGATAGCATCGATGGTCATTTGGCCCCATGGTTTTGTTGTGGAAAAGTCGCGAATGATGGCAGCCATGTACGGCTTTGGGATTCCATTCGCGTTGGCCATGTTGCTGGTGCTTTCTGTGAATTCAAGACATGATCTAAAGAAGGCTAGAGCTTAGATGTCTGGTGTTTGATCGATCTCTTAACTTGAAGATAAATCAAAGATGGTCTCACAGCCATGTGGAATGGACGTAGTATTGCAAGGTCAGGTCCAACTGGGATGGTCTCAGCGCGGGACCACCCGGCACTGGGGCCGGTCGGCGTTCTGTCCGATGAAGCGTGCGAATCACGAAGGTGGAGCTTTTCGGACCCGAGTCCGACACTCAGCAGGAACAAATGAATGTTTGCTTGACACTTGGACGTGATGGGCGATAAGGAACCGCGGTATGACCGGTCACTCATAGAATCAGCGGGACCGCGCTTTCTAGATATAAAGCAACTAAACCGACATAACCGCGCTGAACTGCCGAGACCGCGCAACGAAGCTACTGTGAGCTACATCCGGCTGCCAGCCAGTGGCTGCATGTATGGCTCCTCCCCGCACTTTTGTGAGGAGAAATTGATGCCAGTGTCTGGCGTTGGTACCCGCGTATGATATAGCTATCAACGGACCAAGTTCGATTAGTAGGAATCTAACAGGTAATGACTGCTCTCTGGAAGATGTCATGCTTCGAGGGCGAGCTTATCTGGCGGAGAGCTTCAGGCAACAACATGTACGCAGCACCAGAAAGCTGTAGAGAAGCAACCCTTGTCAGTTTCCCTGACATTTCCAAGGTTGAACGATCTGCACGAGGGTCCTTGCCCACCATGCCGCTCCATGCACAACTGTTTCTGCATTATCGTCATCAGTCCTCAAGCTTGGTGTTGTCGTTACTCAAGCATGAATTATAAAAGCCGCACTCGTTCCCAGAAACGTTGAACGGTACTTTAATTCATTCTGTTTGAGAACTTTTAGAGCTTGGCGACGATTGACAAAATACCTTCAGGTATCAATGACAACATGGAATCGGGACCTACGAAGACTAAGGTGGATGCCCAAAGTATTGCAAGGGGAACTCTGGAAATTGTCCACACAGATATTGGCTATGAATACTACTTGCAATCCCAGAATGTGGACCCGGTGCAGAGGGATGCCGTTGCCAAAAAGGTTCTTCGAAAGATCGACTTCATCCTGCTCCCATGTGTTGGTACTCACGTCGGAAAGGTTTCGACTGACCGGAAGAACACTGACAAGATGGCAGATGTGTCTAGTGTATCTTTTGTCGTTTCTAGACAAACAGACGCTCAATTACTCCAATGCATATGGGCTTCAAAAGGACCTCGGTCTTGAGGGTCGAGATTACTCTTGGGTGGCATCCATCACAAACATCGGCTACCTCGTTTTCTCGTACCCTTCTAGTTGGTGTCTACAGCGTTTCCCAATTGGGAAATTCGTTTCAATCATGATCATTTGCTGGGGCATTCTACTTATTGCCACAGTTGGAGCAAAGAATTTCGCCGGCATAATGACCCTTCGCTTCATACTCGGCGGGCTCGAGGCCTGCATAGGGCCAGCATGGATGCTCGTGACGTCCATGTTCTGGACCAGAGATGAGCAACCACTACGGATGTGCATCTGGCTAGGCTGCAATGGCATTTCTCTCATGCTCGGTGCAGGCATCTCTTGGGGCCTTGGAACCACGACGCACACTGCGTTGGCTTCATGGCAACTGATTTTCCTAGTAAGTCTGATCAACCGTGCTTTAGAGAGATAAGCCCGCTTATTATCATCTGCAGGTCATTGGAGTTATTACGCTATTCTTCGGAGCCATTGCGCTTTTCCTCTTTCCCTCGAGTCCGGTTGACTGCAAGTTCTTCACACATGAAGAGCGGGTTGTCTCGGTCTGGCGCGTGGCCAATAATCATACCGGTATCAAGCATAGCCAATTTCTTCCGTACCAGATGAAAGAAGCTTTTCTTGAGCCACGGGTTTGGTGCCTCGCTCTGCAGCAAATCTCCATCGGCATCATCAACGGCAGCATCACCAACTTTATGAGTGCCCTCCTCAAGGGTTTCGGCTACGATTCGATTGAGATCATCACGTGGCAGTTACCCAATGGCGCATTTCAACTGGTCTGCACGGTTATTGCCGGATTGTTTGCGTCACACTTTAGGAATATGACCGTTCTTATGAGCGTTCTGGTCCAGGTTCCATCTCTAGCTGGTATCATCGGAATCGCCCTCATCCCTTTAGAGCATCCGCTCGCTCTCACGGCCTGTTGTTGGCTACTTGGCATCATCGGCGCAGCCATCATTCTGAACTGGTCTGTCGTTACCGCGAACTTTGCCGGTCACTCAAAGCGGATGACCGTCAACGGCCTCAACTTCATCTGTTATGCCGGCGGGAACATCATCGGCCCATTCATGTTTAATCCAGCAGAATCGCCTCGGTATATGTCGGCCATCAAAGCTCTTTGTGGTGTTTACGCCAGTTGCATGTTCTTCACTGCTTGCATTGGCGCCCTCATGTGGTGGGAGAACAAGAAGCGAGACGCCCATCTTACCGAAATTCCCGGGACTGAAGCCAATCCCGAACATAATGTGGAGACCAACGAAGTTGGCTTTACTGACCGCACTGATAAGGAGAATCCCCATTTCAGATATAAGTTGTGAGCTAAAGATTTACGCATTCCGGACCCTTTGTTGTGTAGGCTTCGGCTAGTGGGTTTTAAACAGTCCGGCTCTTTTCTCAAGTTTTCAACATTTCAGTACATTTATGAAGGTCAGTTATGCTCCTAGAGCTGATGAGATCTTGACGTCAAGGCCAGAAAATGAAGATAAGACAATGCCTTGTATTTCCTGGGTCAAATGGTGTACCGTGTAGGTCGGCCCAGGCATCGGCGGAAAAAAAAAAAAAGCTTCACCTGTTATGGCCAGAACCCCGCATGTCCGGCTACCCTCCGCTTATCATCCCGGATTACACCCTATCAAACAACCTGCCGGGGCATCATGCAGCTTCGCGGCGCACGTCAATGAAACGTGGCAATCTCCTCCCCGCACATCGCCATCCCCTCGACGTCTTATTATCTTTTCCCGAGCGGCAATCTTTGTCCCGATATCTAGCCTGATCCCAGCCTCTCCCAAGCCGTCTGATCTTATCGCTTTGCTGAAGACTATCAGCCAAGACCCAAGAAGATAGATTTGTTGGAGCCGTAGTAGATATCGTTCAATGAGAAGGTAAGATATATGTAGGAATAGCAGTACAGTTGCCATGTTAGTCTGGTGCAGGTTCCACGTGCTCGGGCTCATCTAGCCAACAGGTCGGCTATTGAGATGTTGCCTCTGGTTTCTGGATTCTCTCCGCCGGAATCCTTATCTTGATTTCCAACCATTCACAAGTTTCCATGTTGCCTCCGGCGGCAATAAATGAAGTTCTCCTGGAGGTAATAAGAGCCAATCCCTTACTGCGGACTTTTAATACTACCATCTGCTGGTACGTCGTTTTCAGGTTGCCATCCCGTGTTTCTCTCGGAGTTTTCCACGTGTTACAAACATTCCACGTCTGCGTGAGCATACGGCAGCCATGGCGTCTTCATCTGAAGCCCCCATTATCGAGAAGAAGACTCCTATGGTCTCCGATGATATTGAGCAATCGGAGACAAAAAGTGAAGTGATTGGCGACTCAACCCTTGGTAAATACCCCGAAAACCCTGCAACATGACTTCAATGTTGACAGTCGGATGCGCAGTTGAGGTTGAGGCCCGTTACACCAAGCAAGAGTTCCACAAACTGAAGAGGAAGGTTGACCGCTACATGTTACCTCTCATGTGGCTTTGTTATGGCATCCAACAAGTTGACAAGACGGCGCTTGGCGTTCAAGCTGTCTTTGGTCTGCGCCAGGATACTGGCTTGGTGGGCCAGCAGTATTCCTGGCTGACGACCATCTTCTGTATGAACATGGCCGCCCACATCCCGCGCATGGGTGAAGCTGAAAAATCGTGGAGAGTTAACAAGCGTGGGCAGACATCACATACATGTGCTTCGAGTTCCCGAGCAATATTATCCTTCAGAGATACAAGATGGGCAGAATGTTGTCACTATACATGATCTGTTGGGGGTTGATCGTGCTTTGCATCGGATTTGCTAAGAACTTCACTCATCTGATGGTACTTCGAGGTTTGCAGTGAGTATTTGCTTTCTCTCTCAAATTCAAAGTTCTTAAGAAAACGATCTAAAAGAAAACCCCACTAGAGGAGCATTCGAGTGCTGCATCAGCCCTGGGTTCATCCTCTTGGTTGGAACCTGGTATAAGACTCAAGAGCATGCATCTCGCTCGCTCGTCTTTCAAAGTGCTAACGCAGGATTCGGTGTAATTGCACACCTGATCATGTACGCTATTGGAGCTGCCACGCAGAACAAGGCGGGCGCTGAGCCTTGGCGGTACATCTCCTACGTAAGTTTGCCTGCCGACCTTGGCTCGAAGCTCAGCTTCTTTCTATTTCCTAACACATGAATAGTTTCTTGGGGGGCTAACTATGCTTGTGGGCTGCGTCTGCCTGCTACTCCTCGGTACTCCTTCTGAGGTGATGTGGCTGACCAAACAAGAGAAGGAGATGGTTTGTTATCCTGATTCTCACTACCTTAGTTTCAACCTATCAATACTAACCAAGTCATAGGCAAGTGCCCGCATCAGGTCCAATAACACTGGCAACGATCGCACTGCCATAAAAGGCTGGAAATGGAAGCAAGTCCGTGAATGCCTTGTTGACCCTTGCTTTTGGTTCGCGGGCATGAACGCATTCCTTAGCTCTGTTCCCAACGGGGGTCTTACAACATTTGGAAGTATCGTCATTACTTCCTTCGGTTTCAGTAAGCCAAGTGATCCTATATGACGAGAAAGAATTGTTTGCTGATACCACCAAGCCAACCTTCAAGCGATTCTGATCGACATCCCACGCTCTGTCATATCTGTCGTTATCTTCATCGGTGTCGGCTTGACGTGTACCAAATACCCAAATAAGCGCCTTTGGTTCATGGCATCTGCCGTCCTGCCGCCATTTGCAGGCTTCATGGGAATGTCCCTCATTGACAACGATCCTTCCATCAAGTGGACTAAGTGGGGTTGCTACGTTATGACCGTTCCTTTTGTGCTTGGTCTCTTCCTCGCCTGGACCTTGATTCCCAGCAACACAGCCGGACGCACCAAGCGTACCATCACCAGTAGTTTCACGTTCGTGGGATACTGCGTTGGCAACATGGTTGGAAGCCAGATTTTCAAGGAAAAGGATGCGCCGAAGTACACACCGGGCACCATCGGTTGCGCGGTCTGCTTCGGACTCGAGTTCGCTCTCATTTTGACATGGAGATGGGTTTTGGTCAGACGGAACAAGAAGCGAGACGCTGACATGGCTTCGGACGGCCTTACTACTGAGGAAAGAGCCCAGAAGGGGAAGGAGTATGGCGAAGCGGACTATACTGACTTTGAGAACCCCTACGTAAGTGAATGTCTTCTTCGGCGAGTGAAATTGTTGCTGACTCCGCTTTTAGTTCCGCTATACGTTGTAAAGATCTTATGCTAGCATTTGATGGGAGGAATCTACCAACTAAGTAGTACCAAAAACCTCCGGTACCAGTCTTCTCATGAGCAGAACGCAAACTGACTTCATGAACAACCCTTGGGAGAACTGAGCCGTTTCATTCTTTATACAGCTTTATCGACATTGATGTCATCTTGAGGGATTGTACTTGCCCGACACCACGAAACATGGGTAGAAGCATGAGTATTGTGCGGTGAAGAGAAACACAAAAGCAGACAGACCAAAATATACGGCCCCCAGTCCACCGACTTGAATCTCGCCACGAGTTCACGGTTTTACTTTCTCACATTGTCCAGTGAACAACTAATGTTGCAGCTACTAAGAAGTGCACTCTACTACTTGATGCCGCTGACAAGCCTTCAATGTTGTCGATTGGCCCACTGAACAGTTATTTTCTGGACTTTCTAACGACTGTCACGTTACGTTAAAATAATTTGACCAATTGTTCATTAGCAATCGCACGCTCCTGCGTCACGCAAACAGAGGCAACGTGAGTAGGGACGTTGCCAGAGACCCGATTGCGTTGTGCTCAGCATAATGATTGATAAGTTCATGGAAGCCTCAGTTCGGATTACTCATGGCTTTCATCTTCTTAACAGATGCAGCATCATTGCCAATGCACATCGATACCGCGTGGCATCGGAAGCCAACCCCGCGATCATCAACGCGGGGCTCGTCGCCAAGGCCTCATATACTCAGCATCGATGGAAATGACGTAAAACCAGTACTCATTGCAATGTGAGGAATAGATATAAGGACAGGCTACATGCTGTCCTAACTTGCAGCTGAACAGCAACCGCTGAAAGCGTCAGGGACACTTCAAACTTGTACGACAACATCACATCCGTCAGCATGGCTCCATCATTGGAACTCTACGAGAAAGCTACGCAGAACTTGCCCGTTAAGCCGAATGTCACGAAGGTCCACGGTGTGCCCGCAGTGACGGATTCTGAGTTCGAGAGTTACAATAAGCACGGCAGAGTTCTGAAGGTATTTCGCGCCTTTATCGCAAATCTTTGTCAACAGTTCGAGGGAGGTCATCCGGGGCAAGATACAAGCTGCATTCACTGCGGGTTTGAATTTAAACTGACGTTCATCCAAGCTCTGCCATGGGCATGGCCGCCATTGGTATTGCCCTGTACAAGTATGTGATGAAGTATTCTCCCAGCAACTGTGAGTATGTCAATCGAGATCGCGTCGTCCTTTCAAATGGTGAGTAATTCCCAATAGCACCCGTTTCCAAGCGTCAACGGCTGACCAGGCTGCAGGCCACGCCTGTCTCTGGCAGCATATTTTCATGCACCTTGTAGGAGTGAAGAACATGAAGATTGAGCAGCTCAAATCATATCACTTCGAGAAGACCGATTGACTATGTCCCGGTCATACGAAACCGAGAATAAAGGTGTCGAGGTCACAACAGGGCCTCTCGGACAAGGTGTCGCGAATGCATTCGGGCTCGCGATGGCTTTGAAGAACCTCGCTGCCACATATAATAGGACAGGTTTCGCGAAGTTGTGAATAATATGACATGGTGCATGATCGGTGACGCGTGCCTTTAAGAGGGCGTCGGTCTCGAAGCGGTGTCTCGGGCAGGGCACTAGAAGCTCAACAACGTCTGCATTATTCACGATAACAACTCCACTACCTGTGACGGTACGGCCGACGTCGCGAATCCGGAAGACATTAATGCCCAGATGAGAGCAACGGGTTGGAACGTTCTCGAGGTTCTCGACGAAACTTCAATATGGCTAGTAAGTTCGCGATGCTCCTCCAGGTGGTTTTTAAGAGGTCCTCGTGGAATTCTTTACTGACATGAATATCCGTTCCAGCCATCGCCAACGCTTTAATTGCCGCAAGAAACAGCGACCTCCCGACATTTATCGATATTCGCACAACCATCGGCTTTGGTTCAGTGAAGGCAGGCGACGCGAAAACACAGGGTGCACCACTTGGCGTCGATGATGTGGCAAACATTAAGAAGACGTTCGGCCTCAACACTGACGAGCACTTCACAATCCCCCGGGACGTTTACGACTTCTTCGGGGATGCCATTGACCGAGGCAAGGCCTACGAAACAGACTATTCCAAGATCGTGCAGAAGTATTCAGAAGAAATTGAAGAATACCCGGAGCTGGCTGCTGACGGGAGTTCAAGCTCCGTTTGGAGGGCGAAATGCCTGCAGACTGGACCAAGCGTGTTCCTGCGAGAAGCTAGCTTCCGACTGCTCCCACTTCTTCACGCGAATCACGCAAATCGGCTGGCATCGCTGGAAATCCCTTAGGGGAGCAAATGAAGACGTTCCTGATCGGAACAGCCGATCTGACGCCGTCTTGCAATATGGCTTAACGTCCCACACCCACTTCTGGGCACCCCCCACATTTGGGCACCCCAAAAATGCCTCACCGCCATGACTACCCGCCACCTTCAAACCTACACAACTTTATCAATGTTTACCCAATTAACTTCATTTTTGGTATACAGCTTTATAAGCATCAGATGCCCTCATATTCCGAAGATGACGTTCTCCGGGCGCTTGCCGCTATCGCAAACGGTACATCTGTTAAAAAAGCTGCATATGAGCATGGTATGCCGCGTTCAACTCTACAGAATCGGATCAGAGGTATGCAGACGCGACATATAGCGTTTTCTGATCTACAAAGGCTTTCTCCAACCCAGGAAAGTCATCTAGCTAAATAGGTTTAAATCCAGGCTGCCCTAGGCCTACCTCCAACCTATCAATAACTCAAGGACTTTGCTGAACGCATCCTACAGGCCCATAGAGACTCCCAGCCTCTTAGAAAGAACTAGGTGCAGTCTTTTATTAAGAGAAACCTATCTATAAGGGTCTAAAGAAGCAGAGCAATTAATTCCCAGCATATTAATAGAGCCTTAACTAATATAATTAGGCAATAGTTTAAATACCTCGCTATACCTGAGATTATAGCTATTAAGGCCTCTAATTAATATAATATAGATAAGACTAGTATTCTAGAAGGCAGAGGATTAAATGGGCTTATTCTTAGATTATTAGAAACTTATTTTATCTGCAAAAAATAGCCTAGATTGCATACTTAGATATCTCTAATTAAGTGTATCTCTATAACTAGTAAGGCACTACCTCCACTTATTATATATAAGGGCAAAAATATCTAGCAGTAGTAGTTCCCTCTAGATCTAACGCTATATGAATCCTAGAAGTTTATAGCTATAAAAAACGGGTAGACTTCAGACTCTATAGCTATTAAGTAGTTAATAGAGGTCTTTATCCCTTCAACCTAGCTAGGGGACCCCTTAGAGGTCAGATTATTAATCTTAGATAGTTATAGAAGCTATAAAACTACTGCTTTTATATATATATACTTTAGGAATAAGATATAATTACTATTCTTACTAGCATATATATCACACGTCCTTTAGCTACTTAATCAGTCGGTTTTTAGGTGTTATAGTCAGCTATCTGACGGTAGGGTTCTGCTAATAGAAGCTGAGGGATGACGCTAGGTTAGTAGTATAGTCTTGCTATACTATATTGCTAAATAAATCTTGGGGTTCCAGGAGTATAGTAATTAGTTATAGTTCTCACAAGGGGATTACAGTATAAGATGAAGCTAAGAGTACCTATTAGAGTAATCACGAAGTTAATTACTGAAGAGCTATAGAAGTCTATTCTTAGGAGTCCCAAGTCCATACTATATATAAGTCCCAAATAGTCCTTTTCACCCTTATTACTAATTACTAATTAGGTACTAGTAATTGCTTAGTGATTGCAGGTAAGCGCTTAGTAATTACAGGTAAGCGCTTAGTAGTTCTCACTATACGCTTAGTTTTATCTTATTATTACATAACTTATACTATAGTTCTTCTATACCGTGAGCATCCTAACGTTCCCATAATCCTATAGTATAAATATCCTACCCTAGCTATCTAATGCCTAAGTGGTTTAATTAGTTATTATCCTTATATAACGGGTTATAATATCAGGTCTCCCTTCTAAAGGTCTTATCCTCATGACCTAATATAAGTAGGTTATTAGTCCCAGGTTGGGGACCTATTAATTATATATCCTGATTTACTCATAATACTAATACTATATTAGGTTGCGTTCCCAAAAATCCTACAATCTCCACGCTTCGTTATTATCATCGTTCTTTAAATATCGCAGAGAAGGGTTTTAAAGTCATACCTTGCCGTCATTATTATTCTAAGGGCCTGCATTATAAGATATTACCTAGGTCCTTAGTTTATAATAAGTATATCGCTATTAGTAGTACCTATCATTCATGCAATACTTCTAATAATATAATCTATTAATATTTATAGTATCTTTTATTTATTATTCCATTACTAATTCGTTTTCATAGTAGAACGCCTAATAATTAAGTCTTAGCATCTAGATAATAAAGAGGAGGAGATGGAGGAATTATTTTGAAGGAGAATGGAAGCGCTGCAGAAGGCGCAGGCTGAAGTGAATAAGACGCTTATAAAGCTGGATCGCGTTTATAAGGCTAAGAGGATAGTTTTTAAGAAGGGTTATAAAGAGACTTCTATAGTAGCTATAGAGAACGAAGGGTTAGGGGGTTCTTCTATTAAGCTTCCTTTAGTTTATAAAGCGTAATTAATAGGAGGTTTTAGTATAGTAGATTTAGATATAGTCCTAGGGGATTAAAATCCTAGCACCCCAAACCTTTTATTAGGTGAGGCATCCTAGTTTGCTAGCGTCCCTAGTTATATAAATAGGTTAGAATCTCGCAGCTAGTCTTATTATAGTGGTCTAATTATTAGTTAGGGTTAGATAAATCGGGTCTTGTTTCCGCGTGTTCCCTTAGGTGTAGATGCTATTTATGGTTTATTTATTTTTTATTGTTCCTAATATGTGCGGAGTTGATCTTGCGCGTATTTGAGGTTTATAGTTAGTTCCTATATATTATCCTCATATCTATAACCTTTCTATTTAATAAGGTATTAGGTTTTATTTTTATCTTTAATATAAT
>JAXCEF010000398.1:0-51851 GCA_037178605.1 Colletotrichum euphorbiae
TACTAATTAACTACTAATAATATTAACCTAAGAATAGGAGTCTATATCTATAATAACTTCCTATTTAGTAAGCTTTTAGAGGATAAGCGCCCGTCCCTTTGTAGTATCTCCTATTAGGAGAACTTCTAGTCTAGAATCCAGCGCGGGAGTTACTAGAGTAGGCCCCTAGCCTACTCGTTTTCTAATAAATTGAGTTCCTTAACCTTTATTATAGTTTAGATTATATTAATTCTTACCCTACTAGTAGGCAGTTAGTATCCTACTAGTATTATATTTACTTTATACCTTACTTTTACCTCAGGATAGTCTCTCTACTTATATCCCCTCTTATTATAGCTAAAATATACTATAGAGTTATCTGCTAGGCCCCTAGGCGCGCTAGAACTATAGCTAAGCCCCTGAGGTATATTGCTAAGAGGTTAGTAAGGCATTAGACTATGTAATCCTTGCGATATTCTACGCCTCTAGCCCTGCTACCCTATCTATTCTATCCTTACTATAGGTGCGGGCCTTATAGTAGGCTCTTTATTTACCTATCTCTTCCTGCTCTCGCTCTACAAAAGCTTAGCACCCTATTAGTAATATATATCCTATAGGCGCTCCGCTTTAGTAGCTATATCCCTTAGTCTTATTACCTTAACCTTCTAACGTTCTAGCTCCCTATATAGGAATAGTAGTAGTTAAAAGTATAGTATATAAGCTTTAGCTTTATTATTCTTAATACCTACTATACTTAGGTTATAATATATTACTAACTATTTAGTAAAGAACTCTATTAGGGATTATATCTCTTTTTAATATATAATATCTAGCTTCTCGTAGTACCTCTACTCCTAGAGCTTAGGGTTAATATACTTATAGTAAGTAAATGCTAAGTAATTAGCTTAGGTTAGGTCTCCTTCTAACCCGCCCCTATAGCTTTACTACTTAGTTTATAGCAATAGGCTTATCTTTATAAGGGCCTATTAGACCTACTATTCCAGCATGCTATTAGGGCGTAATTAGTTTCCCTCCTTAATAGCCTAAATCTAGTTACTAACCTAGTCCATAGTAGCATCTTCACCTAAAGTGCAATAGTTATATAAAGATAGCTTCTTATACTCCTTCTAGAAGTACTTCTTCATTAGACGCTTAGCAAGCTCCCGCAGTAGCATTACAGTCTGCTCCTCATACTACTACTACTATAGATATATCTATTCTAGGTAGCTCTCCTGCTACTTCTATAATAGTACTATTACTTAGCTAAAAGTCCCGGGAATAATGCCCTCAGGTATAGATTCTAATAGGGTGCCCTATTAGCTAATACTTATTATCTATTTGCTAAGTAGTAGTCAGCCTACCCGATCTGGTGTTAGCTGGAACCTAGCACGACCCCTATCCCCTATTTCCCCAATAATAGCATCATTAGAGTTATCTATCCCATCAGCGCGATCATCACGCTAGCTCTCCTATATCTCGGGACTTAGCAAATAATTAGGGTTGTGTTAGCCCAGTCCCTATCAGTTGAAATCGGTATGCCCGGTTTGCAGTTCGTTAGGGTTAAACTTAGCTACTAATTAGTTAGCAAGCTATTACTAATTTATTCCCAATATCCTAACTAGCACTAGTTACTTAAATCAAGATAGAAGCAATAGAATTATAAGAGTATAGCTATAAGCCTTAACTAGGAAAGGTTAGAATATTAAAATATAGGTATCTATTACTATATTAAATTATTACTTAAGGTCTACGCTCTCATGCGTAACAGGAATTTCCCCTTTATATGTTCGCTCGCCGCTAATTCGCTGGCGTTTCGCCGATAATGCGGCCGTGCGAGGTGCATCCAACTATTGTTCCTTACACTAGTCTAGTTGCTACTGCGATTGCTTATAATAGTCTGCGGGATACTATAGAAGCAGTAGTAGCACTAGATAAATCGCTCTGCGCACGCCTCTGCGTCTATTATTATTATTAGTTCTAAGGTTAATACCTTTAATAATTAGTTAATAAGAACCTAGAGATATTTTACGCCTAAGGCTAATAATACTAGTAGGTTTATAGTAAAGTCTATTATAAGGTTATACTAAATATGCTCTAGGATTAGGAGGGGTTATAGTAGCTCTCACTTAGCTTACTACTAAATTACTGCTCTACTATAGCTATTATTATTATAAATAAATCGCCTTATTATGTGGGATTATCTAGGCAAAAATAATATTAACTTAAGATACTTAGTATATTATTATAACTAGGGTATTAAGTAATACTAGAGTTATAGCTAAGCTAGATAATATCCATATAGACGGTATTATTTACATTATCTTTGCTGCTGCCTCTAGGCACCTAAATTCAACTGCGGAAGGTTAGGCGCTAGGCTATATTAATCTTACACTCTGCGATCTATATCTTAAGCTAGAGGGCGGGTGGGAAACTATATTTACCTTACTGAATAGCGTGGTATATAGCTTTATATTATAAGGTATTTTGGATTATATTATTCTATAGTTACTAGAGCTTAATATCTTTACAAATAGTAATCTCTAGTAGAGAGCTCTTATTACTAGCTTAACGGACGGCCTGCGCAAGTAATGCGGAGTCTAGTATTACTTAGATTACCTGCTCTTACTTCTAGTTATTATTTTAACTACTTGGAGCGTCTTGCTTGCGTTAGAATAGTGCGTCTGGAGCGGTAGTAAGAGCTCCCGGGCGGTACTCTAGCTTGAAGTTATACTTAGAGAGCTCCTCTACCTAACGGCTCTGCTGCTCTATTAGCTTCTGGTTTTTGATAAAGTTTTTTAAGACCTTATAGTCTATTAAGACCTTGAACTTATAGATACTATAAAGCTCTATATCTTATGCTACTAGATATATAATTACTACAAGGAGCTCTTTATTATATATTAGGTAATTATATTATATAGAGGTAAGCTTCTATAAGTAATATATAACTAGCTAGAGTTGCTCTCTATTATCTTACTAGGCGAGATTAGTACTTAGAGTGAAGCTAGAATAATCTATTTCTATTACTATTCTAGTATTTAGGTTAAAGTAGCGTAGTACTAGTGCAGATAGAAACTTTATTTTAAGCGTCTTAAATGCAGCTTATTATGCTAGCCCCTAGCTAAATAGCACTCCTTTATAAGTAAGTTAATTTAGAGCTATTATAATACTAATATAGCGCTTAATAAATATATAATAGTAGTTTGTGAATTCTAGGAAGCTCTATATATCCTTAATAGTCTTTAGTGCGGCTTACTCTTAGATAGCGCGGACTTTCTCTAGGTTGCACGCAATACCTTTGCCCGCCCTTAGAATAAAGCTAATATACTTCACAGTTTTAATAGAGAACTTGTACTTCACTAAGTCTAAATTTAAGCCTATATTCTTTAGCCTCGAAAGTATTTATTTAACTTTTGCTTTATAGTTTGCCCTTAAGCTACTAGAGTAGATAAGGATATTATTAATATATATAGTAGTGAAGTTATTAAGGAACTCCTAGAGCATCTTATTAATATATTACTAGAAGATTATAGGAACTCTAGTTAGCTCAAATAGATATATAAGCTACTTAAATAGCCTATACTATATTTAAAAGGTAGTCTTGGGTATATCTTTATTCTTTATATAGATCTTATAGAAAGCTATCATATTATGAAGCTTAGTATACTACTCAGCTTACTACTCAGCTATACTAACTTACTAAAGGGTCTCTATGATTAGTAGTAAGGGGTGGTAGTTCTTCGTTATAATTACATTTAAAACGCATTAGTTATAATAAAAATAAATACTACTATCTAGCTTTTATATAAATAGTACTAGGGCGCCTACAGACAAGCTACTTACTTAAATAAACCCTTTATCTGATAAGTTAGTAAGTATATTCCGCAGGACTACGAGCTCTTCTCAGGATATACTATATAGTAGCCCCTATAGTAGCGCTACGTTCTATCTACTTACGTTACACTTAAGTGGGATCTTATAGTTAATACTAGGCTGTATTAGTGGGAGTAGATAAGCCTTTAATAGTTTAAATAGGTTTACAAACTCCATGAGGTAGGGTGAGAGCTTTACGGCTAGGTTAGCTAGTAGTTTCTTTAGCTATAAGGCTTTTTAAATATCTACTAGGCTTATTAAATAAATAATAGTTACTTTCTCTAATAGTAACTTTAATAACTTCCCTGCGGCTACTCTATAGCAAACTGCTCTAAAAGAGGCAGTATTAAGAAAGCAAGCTTCTTAGATCTCGCAGATATATACTAACTCTTCTTAGATAGATAGTGGGATATTTACTCTCGCTTCCCTATAAAAGATTTACCTCTCCGCCGCATAGTAAATAACGCAGTTATACTCTATCTAAGGCTTCCTAAGAAATGGGTCCATATTAAGGCTATAGACTATATAGGCATAGATCTACTATTAGTATCTACTTATTTTAATCTTATAAGTAACTACGCCTTTAGTTATAATATATTCTGCGTTATCTATAAAGCTGCGTAATTGCTGCTTCTAGTAGTTTATATATAGTAACTTAAGTTAGTAGGCAAACTTATAATCTATAAGGGCATAGATAATATAACTAGTATCTATAAGAGCGTGGGTAGGGTGTTCTTTATTAATTCTAACTATAAGAGTTACTAAAGGTCTGCTTATTCTATATTTCTTCCTAAATACCTCCTAGTCTGCCTGCTTCTCCTCTATATACTCTACTACCTAGTTTTATAGTGGAGTTGTTCTTTTCTTAAGTTATTATCCAAATTATTTGAGATGCTGCTTATAGTTATATTATTCTTGCTATTACTCGTTTTAGCTGCACGCACGCCGCCTGCCTTATGCTGGGGGTAGTTTCTCTTTAAATAGCTAACTTTATTATACTTAAAATAATAATATTATTCCTTAGTAGTTAGACCTTTTAACTCCTTTAAAGCTTATATAGAGCTAGTTATATATATATTACTATTACTATTAAATTTAAAGAAGAGCGCGCGGAGTTAGGCCCTATTAGTAGTAGCTTTTAAGTAGTTAAAGTCTTCTTATTTCTATATAATATCTTAAATAACTATAATATACTAGCTATAACTAGTAGGAGTATCCCTTATTATAAGGCAGTTAGCTAGCTTATAAGACAGCGCCCTTTATAGGAAGTTAATTTATATGCTCTCTACTTAAGTTATGCCTCCCGCTTAGGCTATTAAGCGCTTAAACTATAGGAGGAAGGTAGTAAAGCTTTTATTTTTACTTATATATAGGTTAAATAGCTAGCTTATTGCGCGCTACGCAGCATTAGAGTCTAAGTATAACTAGTCTAGGTAGTATATAAAGTCGCCTAGGTTATATACGCTATTAGGGCTACCTTACTTATAGAACGTTTATATAACTCTCTATAGAGTATTACTTAAATAGATATAAATTAGGTAGAATATCTCCTAATTATTCTTAAAAAACTACTAATCTAATATAAGTTTATTATATATCTATATAGACTAGGCTAGATACTCCTCGCGCCGCCCTAAGAACTTTGGGGGATTAGGGAGAGGCTTGCAGCAAGTAGCTACTAGCTCCAGCGCAGCCGCAGCCACTAGCTCGGGAGCCTCTACTGCTATTGGGAAAGGATACGTGGGTTGGCGCCCACGCATGGCTAGGAAAGCTGTGATTATGTAAGCCTATATGCGCATATATACGCGCGCATCCAGCACTCAGGATATCGAGGGGCACAGATGGACATATCAACATTCATCATCATCATCATGATCCATAGTCTTTTTCAGCCTCAAGGGGGGCTCATACCTTAATAATCCTATATACGATTCCCTGCAATATATCTTCTATTTTAAGCTCAATTCTTCTGATTCTTTCTGATTAGATCTGCGAATCACTACGCGCATCTTTTGAGCCTATTTTTGTTATTCCTATCCGTTCGTGGGTAGTGTTGTGTTGTTTGCTATCTTTGCAGTCCCCACCGGGCTCCTGCTCTTCCCACTATTAGCCTGCCTAGGCTATCTATAGCATTAGGAGTTAATAGATATATTTAAGCGCTATCTTCTACTACTTATATACGTTACTTAAGCCTCATTACTATATTATATATTCCTATTAGAACTTCTATAAAATTTACTATAAGCGCTATAGTTTCTAGTATATTGCCTACGAACTTATTGCCTTCTATTCGCACAATATAATTAGCAAAGCGCTATATAAATCCTAAGTATAGATATATAAAGAGTAGAGCCCAGTTTATTTAATAAAGAGGTGCTATATATTAAAAGGAATCTATACTAAGGAAGGAAAGAGTTTAAGTGCGCAGTATGCGCGCACTTTAGGTAGTTTTAGTGCGGTTATGCGGCGGCGGGGCTGCTGCTCTCGCTTTGCTGGGTGTGCCTTAGTGCCTGAAGTGGTGCAGCCCTAGTGGCTGGGAGCCGGGCGCAGCCCGGCCCGTAATAACTAGCCCCTATATTCGCTTAATCTTAACTCTATTAAGTACTATTGGCGGATAATAAAGATAAACCTTCAGAAGATATTCCCTAAGGCTATTCAACTTAAAAAAAGCGAGCTTATTATTAATAAATTTAAGCGGCAAATTGAGGTAGTATAGAAGGCTATCCCTTAGGGCTGGATTTAGCAGCTAATTAACTCACTGCTGCGGCGACTTAAAGCAGTTCGCAAAGCTAAGGGATAGTATATAAGATACTAAAGAGCTACGTTTTAGGTATAAATCAAATATATTTTCATTACAACCCGCATAGTGGTGGCTTTGTAATTTGCTCTTAAAGTAATGGGGTTAGAATGCGGGTGCCTAAGAAACTAGTGGGGTAGCTAATACTTTTAACACCCTACTATATAGGCTAATTATAGCTAATAATAGCGACCTAGCCTATACCTAGAGGGCTCCTAGCTGGGGGAGGGAACAATATTATAGGCTACGCCTAGTTAGAACTATCTGGGCTTCTGCCTAGATTTACTGCTCTTAGGGCTTATCTACTAGCTACCTACAAACCTAGGATAACCTTGCTGAAACAGAAACCTCTTCCTTTTCCTCTTAAGCTTCAAATAATTAGAATTACGCTACCTCTTATTATATAGACTTAGGTCTAGCTTTTTATAGTTATAAGCTCTCTAATACCTACTAGGTAAATAGTAAAAGTAACCTCACTAATATATTCATGAAGATATTACTAAATATCGCCTTATATTAGCTAGTTAATAGGAATAAACTAATAATTCAAATAGAGATATAAGTAATCTAGATAGCGGAAGAAATAGAGTAATAATTATAAGTAGTTGCGGGCTTTTTGGATTTGCATTTAGATTTAAATATAGCTAAATAGGCCTAGTTAGAGAATTTGAATATAGCTAAATATAGCTATCCTTTCAATTCGATTTGAGGCTAAAAGTAGCCTCAAAACAAGTTGTTCAATTCGTGTAATTAGATGGGCGTAATAGGCGAATCCTAGCATAAAAGAAAAACTGCCAGTGTTGGGATTTCGCCCAGCCGGACCCGACCCAAGTGTCGGGCCCGTGGCCCAGCGGGCAGGAACGATGCCCACAGTCACGTGACCTATGGTCATATGACCCGTCTCGTCGGTCTACTATATCGTTCCTCCTTTTGCTGGCTACCCTTCTAGATGCCTTCTTTCCTCAGACATCATCACCACTTTGAATATTACGCTTACCCCCCCCCTTCCTTCTAGTACTAGTCTTTGTAAGACCAACACTAGACGTTGAGTTTTATACTTTAATACCTCTAGGATCTCCTTTAAATACTACTATTTTAGTTATTTAGAACACTAAAGAACCTAACTAAGATAACTTCTTAATTGACTTTAATTAAGGTGTAAGGGTGCTGTATGGGCAGGCACGCGATCTTATATAAGCATAAGCGTACGTGTGGTGTACGTCTGGTACTCAGTGCCAGACGTGACTGATCTTTTGGGTCAATTGGCAAGAGCGCAGCACACCACCTACCTCCTTACATGGCGAGCTCGCTTGTCTGGCAAGATCGCTTATCAACCATGTTATAGGCTAGCCTATTTCTAGCTACTTTTGGTGTTCTTTATTATTATCGGCCAAACGGGCCTTCGTAAAACCCAAAACAAAAAAGGATGACGGCCAATTCTAATCTTGGCCGTTTTTGGCCAAAGCTATTGTTAAAGTTGATGCAATGCTTCGTTTCATTGGCTTACATGGGGTCACACGAGATAGTTTCCGAAGTCTCGGCGCCCATTCGCTCACTGTGGTAAACACCGATGCACGATGTACGATTAGATTAGCTCGAGTACAATGCCAGGAAATCTCCGGAACGCTTGCAATACTGGCTTAAATGATGACCTCTCCTCCAAGGCCGCGGACACACCATCTATCCCCCATCTAGATAGTCTGAACGGCTTGGAACTCAAAAGGGCGGGAGAGAGCAGGACTATGGTCAGTTGGTCCCCCACTCAAAGCGTTGCCGGCTTGTTGTTGAGTGCTGGACTCCCGAAGGCGCAGATACCCAGCAACCTGTTGCGGAACCGCGGGGGTCAGTTTTCTTTTTTGTCTCCTGTCCAGGTTCACAACACGTGAAAGGTGGTGGTGGCGTCACTTACGATGAAAGCCGAGACGACAGCGCGTATTGACGCATCCGTCTCTCCGTCCCCCACACCAACTCCCCAGTCTGTGACGGTGTCGGCGGTTGTGAGTTTTGCGTACGCCACGGTGCTGCCAGGCAACACCTCGCTCGGCGGCCCGTCCAAGGTTTCACATTGGACGGAAATCTTGACTTGGTCGGGGAGGTTGAAGACCCGCGCCAGAGCCGCGTGGGTTTCGGTCGGGTCATCCTTGTCCAGAGCCGAGAGGATGTCGTCCAGGCCAAAGATTCCGGAATTGTTTGTGCCCGCCAGTAAGGCAGGCAGGGGGGCTTGTCCCATCGTCCCGATGTGGAACACATTGCAGAATGCCTGGCAGACATCGCGGTTGCTGATGCTCTTGCGTTCTTCTTCAGCCCGTTCGGTCAGTTGCTGCACCACGCCTTGGAAGAGGCGTAGCAGGTCAACCGGGATATTTCGGAGACCGAGCATCTGGCCCAGAATCCATGCGGTGCCGGCCTTGCCGCTCTGGCTGGTAATGCCGACAACGCATTCCCGCATGTCCCGGCCGAGGTCGCTCGGGTCGAGAGGCAGATACGGGACCTCCCAGGGCGCGTCCGCCGACGCGCTCTGACGCGCGCGAAGCCCCTTGGAGATGGCGTCTTGGTGAAGCCCGCTGAACGCGCGGAAATAAAACGACCCCGAGTACGGAGTTCGCGGGTGCACCGGCATGTTGGTAACCTCGGCGTACGTCGTGGCCACCTCGTCGAGACGGCTCAGGTCAAGGCCCGGATCGAGACCCATCGTCATGGCATTGGCGGCGACGATGATCATGTCGACGTTGCCACCCCGCTCCCCAGACCCAAAGGCACAGCCATCGACGCGGTCCGCCCCGGCCAAGCAGGCGAGCTCGGCGGCCGCCACGGCGCATCCGCGGTCGTTGTGCGGGTGTACGCCGAAGCGGAACGTGTCACGGTCCGACAGGTTCTTGAGGAGATACTCGACCCGGTCAGCAAAGACGTTGGGCGGCGACACCTCGACGCTCGCGGCCACCCCGAGGACCATCTTGTCGTCGACCGTCGGCTTCCACGCCGCCTTGACGGCCTCGGCGCAGCGTATGACGGCCTCGACCCGAGCGTTGGAGAAGTCTTCGAAACCGAAGCTGAACGACCACTCCGTGCCCTGGGCGTACGGTCCGCCGTCCTTGACGAGGGACCGCACGTAGGCGGCGCACGACCGCGCGCGCTCGACCCATTCGTCCTCGGTCATCCTGAGCACCACTTCGCGCATGGAGTCGCTGCAGCCGATGTAGGTGAATACGTTGGCCTTCTTCGCGCCGTGGAGGCTCTTGACGGTCTGGAGGAGCGCGTCTTCTCGGCAGGGGGAGCAGACCTGGATGCATACGTCGTCCGGCACGAGGCTGGGCGTCTCGACCACATGACGGACGAAGTCGTTGTCGCTCTTGGAGGCGCCGGTGTACGCGAGCTCTATCTCTTTGAACCCCAGCGAGACCAGGCTTTTGAAGATGATGATTTTTTGGTTGAAAGTCTTGAAGAGTCAGCCCACTGCCATATTGTTTTTTCAGTCCATCATGATACAAATTTCTTAGTTTATTCTTTTTGATCCTTGTACTTTTTGCTTGGGAAGATGGGAGATTGAGTGAAAGTGGAGTGATGAGGACCACAAGCCATGATACGAAATTCTCAAAGTGAGACTCGGAAGGATCTGGGCTGCATACCATAGGGATGGGCGAAGCTTGGTTGCCATCGCGGAGATCATGGGACAGGAACTCGGGGCACTTTGTCATCTCCTTGGACGGCCATTCGCGATTCGCGAGTGGTACTGGCGGCGGCATCCTGCCGCCATACTTTTTACGGATTGTCGTGGCATCGATCATGTCGTGAATGGGATGAACAACTCGAGGGTGCGGGTTTATGTCGTGGGTGTCACTCTACAGCCAGACAGCGCTTGAGATGTACAACCAGCTAGTTCCATCATGATATAGAACCGATCTCAACCCGTATGGATAGATAACTAAACTACACAAAGATAAGATGACCAATCTCGTTTCAGGTGGCCGTTGTGACGTAAGCCTTTGTTTGCTAAATACATACATCTTACGCGGGGCCTAGACTTCTGGCTTATGTCACGGTTATCTCGACGTCCAGCCAGCCCCCCCGTTCAGCCAATCATTGCGTACAGCCCAATATACGCCATAAACATAGAGTAATTGGATGTCACACTCGAACAGTTATAGGTATTCTTCATTCGGAAAATTCCGTTGCCTCCCGCTCCAGGTCCTCAGACGCCGCGTCGAAAGCCACAGACCGACGACATCATGCCGGCCCCCAAGCCCAAAGCCGATTTTGGTAAGTTCTCCCAGAAATGTAGCAGTGTCATATGTAGATCCAGACTCTTGGGAATGCTCAAGAAAGGATCGGTTTCTGATAGTTCCCCAGATTGGTTGGTGTATGACAGCAAGAAGAACCCTGGTATGTGTCCTCGTCGCTCCACTTCCTGCGGTGGTTCTTCCAAAGTGCGCTCCCGCTCAGTGGGCCATCTCTTACGCCTTTGCAGTCAACGGCCATGTGCAATCCGTCTTTTCCATCCGGACAGGCCAGTGGTCGACTCCCGCTTTCGTCGAAAACCCGATACTCCACGTACACGGCCTCGCACCCGGTCTCAACTACGGCCAACACATCTTTGAGGGCCTTAAGGCCTTTCGGCGGCCGGATGACGAGATAGCCGTGTTTCGACCTGGCGATCACGCGGCGCGCTTTCAGCGCTCAGCTGCTTTTCTCGAGATGCCCAAAGTCCCCAAGAGCCTGTTTCTGCATTGTGTTGACCTGGCCGTCCGCAGGAACGCCGAGTACGTTCCTCCTCACGACGTCGTTGGCGGCTCGTTGTACATCAGGCCCCTCGAGTTCGCATCCAGCGTGCAGATCGGGCTGGATCCGCCAGATGAATACATGTTTTGCGTCTACGTCCAGCCGCATTTCGGACTCCACGCCGTCTCCAGCCTGAATGCCCTGATCGCGGATGACTACGGTCGTGTTGCGACGAGGGGAGCAGGCAAGGCCAAGATGGGCGGAAACTACGCCTGCATCCCCAAGTGGTCTCGTCTTGCCAGGGAAGAGGGGTTTGATCTTATGCTGCACCTGGACAGCAGCACGCAGACCAAGATTGAGGAGTTTTCCACGTCGGGGTTCGTCGGTATACGCGACGACGGCGAGGGGTCAGTGACGGCTCTGGTCTCGGACAGCGAGACGGTGCTCGACAGCATCACGGTGGACTCGATGGCAGTTCTCGCAACATCGTTCGGGTGGGGGGTCGAGAGACGAGCGGTAGGGCAGCCCCCCATTTCATTCTATCGGTTTGACAATTTCTTTTCACTTTATGTTTTTTTGTGCCATCACTACCTCCGTCAGCTACATGATCCAAGCTTCCCAGTCTTACCTGTCTGACAGATCAACTTTGCCGAGCTTGCCACCATCACCGAGGCCATGGCTGCGGGCACAGCGTCCGGTATCTTATCGGTGAGGAGCATCTACCGGAAATCGACTGGAGAGAGGTTCGACCTCGCTTCTGGCGGCCCTTGCTACGCCAAGCTATCCGGTGCACTGAGGGGCATGCAAAGGGGAGTTGAACAAGACCGTTTCGGGTGGTGCAGGGTGATTGAAATGAATTAGACGTTGACTTTCGTTGTACAAATCTGCATTCCCTGTAATCGTGTAGGATAAAATAGAGAGAGACGACGAGCCAGGGATAGAATCACTGCGATGGAGGCAACGATACACCAGGGCAAGACGTTCTGTTTCAACGATAACATAGTCCTTTATGCAAGATGCACATCTGATATCGTTTACCCGCTGAAGACTAAGCGGGCGTGATGCTCGCTCAAGACTTTTTAATCCATTGCAGCATTCACATCCTACTTTGACCCGTTGAATGACGCTCGGTTCTAGAACTGTTTCACCATGCAAAATGCCTGCACGCTTAGAACTGGTTGTCAGTGAATGATGCCCGACGCCATCTATGAACCATACATGAAGCTAGCTACACCGACACACAACGCTGTCTTAAATGCTCCGGTGTTTTCGACTCCCACTTCTCGCAAACATCTTGACTTCGTCCTTCGCGATGTCCGCGTTCCAGTGAAATCGTGTGGCGGTAGTGCATCTGGCACGGGCCTGTGTCGTGATCCGAATTCCATGGAGGCTGCCGCCCTACAGGCTCAACAAGATCCAGCTCGTCAGAGGCATCAGTACCAGCTTCTGGCTTCTTCAGGGACGTCCAAGGTAGGAAGAAAGCTATTAAGAACCCCGCGATTCCCAGACCCATAGAGACCAAGAACATACGGGTCAAGGCGTCGTTGAAGATGCCCAGAGCGCGAGGGAAGTTCTCCGGCGATACTCGGCTCTGCAGATAGCTCCGGTTGATGTTGGTGGCCGACGCCGGGCTGAAGCCGGGGACGACGCTGGAAAGGCGGGAGAGCCGGTCCATGAAGACGTTGTGGTTCACGGCGATGAAGATAGCCGCGGAAACGTTCCTCACGACGGCGAGGGCCGACATGCCGGCGGGGAAGTCCTTCTCGTCCAGCTCGGCCTGGGCGCCGACGGCAACCTGCTGCGTCGTGAAGCCGTTTCCGAGTCCGAACACGGCGCCAAACCCCATCCAGACCGGCCGGCTGCTGTCCGGCCGGAGGCTGTAGAGAAGACCCGAGCCGACCGCCATCACGGCCGTTCCTGCTATTGTCCCCGGGGGCAGGTAGTGTACCGCCCACGCCAGAACCCCGCTGGCGATGGTGCCGACGATGGAAGCCCCGAGTGTGGGCAGTATGCCAATGGACGCTTGCAATACGGACTCGGTTGCCAGTCCCTGTATCCATATAGGAAACTTTTTGCGCGGTATCGCAGTCTTGTCAGTATATCATCCAGCCCTATGGACGTTGGGGGCTGTTCAAAAGCAAGACGACTGATATCCACTTACGTAGTACGACGTCGGTATCTGCGAGCCCGCTTGCGTCCACAGCCAAACCATGTTGGTGACAAAATGACGGTTCTTCAGGAGTCGCGTGGGAAACGTCGCCCGGTCCATCTTCTTGTGCTGGTCAACCGCCGCCACTGCGAAGACGGCAACCGACACTAGGATGGGCGCCAGCACCACCGCGTCAGTCCACGAGTTGCTCGTGCCGGCCGAGTTCAGCCCCAAAAGCAGGCATGCCGTGCCGCCTGTGATCAGAAGCCCGCCAGGCAGGTCGAGCTCGCCCAGGTCTTCCAGCCGTATGAACCAACAACGGGCCTTGGAGTCCGTACTGTGCTCGGTCACCAGGAAAATGATAGCCACGAAGAGAATGGTGTTGACGGGCAAGTTGATCCAGAAGCACCACGGCCAGCCCACGGATTGTGCGATGCCGCCTGCAACGAGGGGCCCGGCCATGACGGCCAAAGTCTCCCCCGTCCCCATGATCCCGCCATAAAAGGGCCGCTTGTGAAGGGGCATGATAGACGCCGTCAGGCTGTTTCCCGTCAGTGTTCAAGTACTTGTCCGTCGTCGGGCTCGGAGGAAGAGAGATGGACGTACAGTGTGGTTCCCACTTGCATGCCTGCACACCCGAGGCCGGCAAGGACTCTCCCAACGATAAAGACGGGCGATGTCTTGGCAACGGCGCAAACAACGGAGCCAGCTGCTGATACGACTACTGACACCAGGAATACCTTCTTGGTCGACAGTACGGCGTACATCTTTCCGAACGTCAACAGCGAGGCCCCGTTGGCTGCTAGACTGTCAGGTTGCGCGTTAGAGTCGGCCACGTCCACCACGCAGTGGTTCTTGGTGCAGAGGTTGAGAAAGCTTAGAGGTACATAGATGTTGACAACTTACTACGCTGACCCCCACCAGCCGACGTCCGCCAGTGATTGGAATTCTCTCCCCAAGGTCGGCGCCAGGATTCCAACAAAACTCGAGTCCTACATGATGGACATTGATCAACTTATTAGCCACCGGATGATGGTGAGAAAAACTCTCCGTCTGGCACTGTTGCTGGTTGACTTTTGTTGGCCCAAACCTTGGGCTCTGAATCACCTCATGGACCGCATTTTGAATGCCAAAAAGGAAAAAGGGAAAAAAAAAAAGGTACCTACCATCCCGATTGTTATCTGCCCCAAAGTGAGTGCCGCAACTATGGCCCACAGGCGCCAACCCGAAAGATGCCCGCCGCTCTGGTTCATTGCATGTTAGCCTGTTGGGCGAGGTTTCTATCGGCGAGGTTCACAGGCACAGTTTTTACCGGGCTGTTGGCATCCAGGGGCTCATCCGGTCGCGAGACATTCATAACTATCACGGGGGAGTGACGAGAAGTCCCGGATTGGCGGTCAATGAGAACGTGGAATGGAATTCAAGAGACCCAAGTCCAACTTCACCTTCACCGGGTAGTATGTAGAATAGAGAGGGCTATGATCGACAGTATACCGCGTCCTCACCACAGGCTTCCTAGCCATCTTCTTACAAGATCTACCGACCGAGAGCCTCCCCAAACTCCCAGGGGGGCATTCCACCGCCTGCCACACAGCAGATCCTCACACAGCAGATCGTCACTCAGCCTGCCATGAAGGAGGGCCAATACGTTGGGCAACGTAAGACTCTGTGCAATCACAGTATCGCATTGATCGGGGGCCCACAAGAATAGGGGAGATGGGCGAGAGGATGGGAGAACTTTGGTCTCACGTAAGCTGTCTAATGACGTCTTTAGAACGAAACTTTAAGAAGAAAAAAAGAGCCAAAAAAAACATCTCACGGTGATAGCTCGGCAGTTCTTGATGGCTTTGACGACCCTGAGTCACAAAGCCGCCGTTTGTAACCTTGGAAGTGGAGTTTACTGACATAAATTGATGAAATGCTTGTAGGCATGAGCATAGCATAGTTGGAGTGAGTTATCAGTTAAGCGCTGTCTTTATTCTGCTTAGCTGATCATGTAGGCTAGTGACATAATCCTGGTGTCGCTGACTAAGTCCGAAGTTTAATTTGACCGCGTGCTGACGTGAGCCGACTACGTCAAACGGCTTCCGTCTGCATCTTTTGGCGCGGCGAAGCTTACTTCCCGCTCACGTAATATTCCCGACATGCCCCTCGACTAAGACTAGCAGGGGTTTTAATAGAGGAAGGTGGAGTCTATAACTTCAAGAAGCTTAGTGGCGTGCTCACCGTTGTGCTATGCAGGCACGGCAGATGCATAAACTTGGGGGATACTCGGCAGTGAAGACCACGCCGGGCAGCGGAGAATCATGACGGAAAACGTGGAATCTCGGCTTGACGTAAGGCATGGCACATCTCACGGGACTTCTCAGCGTATAAGACGGGTAACAGCCTGTAGACATAAATTTGTTTCAATGAGGCAACCAAAATTGTGATCATGACATAGAAATCTGTTCCCCTGCGCAACGACGAACTGCCCATAAAATTAGACGCCCGAGGGCTCTATTCATGTGCCCAATGACAACTACAAAAGACAATTGTCTGTGAGAATGTACAACCGTCTAAATGCTTGAAGATATACGCTGGACAGAGAAGATGTGTAGGCAGTGAAGAGATCCGATCCGCTATTCCATCCCACTTTCACCGCCTATCGCCGTCCTTCTCCAGCACATCTCCGTCTCGGCACGCCTTCTTGAACTGGATATACGGCCCATCCTTGTCGCTAGTGAACGCCCACTTGACCTGGTACTGACCGTCCACCAACCCCTTCCCCTCGCCCACGCGGCCGAGGCGCCCCGAAGCGGCGCGGAAGTCGTAGTCGCTGATGACCGTGGCCATGCACACCATGAGCTCCAGCATGGCGAGCGATCTCCCAACACAGTTCCGCGGGCCGATGGAGAACACCGTGTACGCGCTGTTGGCCACGTCGACGGCCGCCTGTCCGACATGCTCCGCCAGCCACCGCTCCGGCCAGTACTTGAGGGGTTGCGGAAAGTATCGTTCGTCGTGCTGCAGCGCGAAGATGCCCGTCCCTACGTCCAGGCCCTCGGGAATGTGCTCGTCGCCGATGAGGAGTCCCCCGGGGAGCACCTCGCGCCACATGGCGCCCGCGGCCGGGGGGCAGAGGCGCATGGCTTCGGTCATGCAGGCCCGCAGGTAGACGCACGACGATAGCGCCGGCCCGGGTTTCACGTCGCCGCTCGAGCGGAACGTCTTGCGCACTTCGGCCACCACTTTCTTGTATGCGGCAGGGTTGCGCGAGAGATAGAAAAAGGTCGCGGCGATGCCGGTCGACGTCGTGTCGGATCCTGGATTTTGAATAGTAGTCAGCTCTGTGTCCCTTCGCGGCCCCAGCTAATATGTTGTTTCTCGATGAAACTTTGAAAGGAAAAAAGAAGGAAAACACTCACCTGCAATGATGAGCAGGTTGCTCTCGGCCCACAGCTGTTGCTCCGACAAGGCCTCGTTCGTGTCAGGATCTCTGGCCTCGAGCAACAGCGAGAAGATGTCGGCTCCGGGTCTGGGTTTCCCGGCCTCTTGCCTCGTATCCATGAGCTGCTTGCTCTTCTGGGAGAACCGCAACGCGCGCCGCCGTGCGTCCGGAAACATGATCCTGTGGAGACCCAGATCCTCGAGCTCGGGCAGCTGGAACAGGTAACTGATGCGACGGAGCTGCCCTTGGATCGCGTGGATGATCCAGTGGTTTTCGGAGCTCTCGAGCATGTCGTACGAGCTCCCAAACACTACCCGAGACATGACATCAAAAGTGTAGAGATCGGCTAGGGTACCAATTCACAGTTAGCTCGCTGCCCCCCCCCCCCCCCTCGCCGAGGCTCTGGGGGACACTCTTAAAGTAGGAGATGGATCGACTCACACCAAGCCGCCATGTTCTTGGGACATGTCCAGCCATTCTCATCATCATCCGTGTTGGCATGGGGCACCTGCGCGAAATCATCCCGCGGCTCGCCCAGTCGACGACACAGGATGCGGGCCACGTCCAGCACCTCGGATGAAGACGCCCGAATGAAGGACTCAGCAAAGCCCTGGCTGATAATTCTTCGCAACTTCCCGTGCGTGGGCTTGTTGACGACGCTCTGGAGGGCTTCTGCCCCCTTGACCAGTGAGATACGATGGTACGCTTTCGATTTCTGCACGTTTTTTCCGAAGCCGTATATCGCTTTGAATTTCCCCGAAAATCAGTACAACCCAGGTATTTTCATGGGGACTCTTCGTTAATGGACCTCCCGCCAAGACACAACTCACATTTAAGGCCAACATCAGTGTTCACCAAGAGCCTGTTTGGCGCGTATCGAACGAGGTCCCCTTTTGGTTCAGGACGTAAGCGTGCGTCCGAGGAGAGTGGTGGCGAATTGATGCCCAAAGCAGCGCGTGTTTTGGCCACTCACCATATTTCTGATGACATGCCCATATGTCGATGTGAAGGTCGCCTGTATAAGCGTGGTATACCGAGTACCAGCTGGTAAGTTTGGCGAGAAGAGGACCCGGATATTTTGCGTATGGATGGAAAAAGAGACGATACACGCATAGGTAGGCCAACTGTCACTCATCGTAGTGGTTAGCATTCGAGGCTCTCCTCTTCTTGCGGCGCGACCCAAGATTCCAACATGGGACACGTACTCCTCCAACGGCGAGTCCAAGCGAGGCCTGTAGAATACCGACGAGAGTGTACGGCAATGTGAATAGTGTCATATCGGAAGATTCAACTAACATCAACAGAACCAAACCAAGAGGTGAACCGCAGCGATCACAGCAGATCGGCCTGAGAATGAGCAAGAGGCCATCCTGGAATATAGCTCTACCGACCACCCGGGATATCCATACACCAACGCCTGATCATGTTTTGCAGTATGAGTAAGCAACTTCAGGTTGCGTCATCCTGGAAGAACGTCCTGAATTTCCCCCAAAGCCGGGTTTCCGCAGTCTCTGCAACTTTGGGAAAAGCGGACCCGGTGCTATGAGGGGCTTGTTGCCTGTCTCTGGCACACACACATATACTATACTGGGAAAGAGTCGGGGCAAAGGGAGGAGAGGGAGAGATGTGATGTAGCAGACAGTAAATATTTGCCAAATTTTTGAGGGTAAAATAAGAAGTGACTTCGCTCAATGAGTCAGCTCATGACTTGGAGCCAATAAAGGCCAGCCAAGAGAAGAGTGAGCGCGGGCTTTGTACCACTTCCATCAAGAGATACCAGGGTCTGCTCCTCCATAATATCGTCTTTTCTTGTGTTCCCCACATCCTTTTTGACACGAAGCGAAACATCACGCTGGCCCGCGAACGTACGCACCAAAATGGCTGCTGCTGCTTCGGCAGAGAAGACAACCGAGGACGGGGGCATCGACTCTGCGTCCGAATGCCACGAGTCTGAGCACATGTTGCTCGACCACGACAACTACAACGACACCAGGGCAAGTCCCGAAAGACGTGGTCGAAGGTGGAAAGGGTTCTGGCTACTACCGTCCGCCTTCATCCTCGTATCAGTTCTGGCCTTCACGGCTGGCTACCTATACCGCGAACGCGGATATGTCAAATGCATGTACCATTACGACAACCCAGACCTATGTGAGTGCCAAACATCTTCCTCTTTCTCTTCTTCTGAAAGAGGTAGCAAGACTGACTCACCTGCAAAAACACAACAGTGCCCAAGTCGATCTTGAGCTACCTCCGCTCCGGCGGTGGGCAGTCCGCCAAGGTCTTCGAGCCGACTTGGCATATAGGACAGCCGCCCACCGAGCCCTGGGCGCGCCCTCCCGGCCCCGACGTCGAGGCCTTCTGGGACGAGCTGATGAGGCCGCACAGCTTCCTCATCACGCGCGAGGACATGGTCCGCCTGGGCAAGGACCCCGACAGATACGTCAGCATCCCGGCCGACTGGGGGTACGGCGACCGCGTGTTCCCGACGGTGCTGGACACGCACCACCAGATGCACTGCCTCAACGTGCTGCGCAAGATGATCTACCGCCATATTTACTTCCCCAACATGACCACCCTGGGCGACGGCGAGGCGCGGCACTGCGACCACTGCCTGAAGATGCTGTACGAGGGCCTGGCATGCCACAACTCGTGGGACGTGTTCAACATGATCTGGATCGAGGACTACCCCCACCCGGTCGCCGAGATGTCGAGGTCGCGCCAGTGCCGCCCGCTGGACGACCTGTGGCGCTTCGCCAGGGAGAACAACGTGGTTGACGACGCGCGTCTGCAGCTGCTAATGCCGTCCCCGGGCGCCTACGCGCATCCGCAGTTTCCGGGGAACAAAAGAGTGCCCAAGGTGAGCAAGGAAGACCTCGACGAGCAGCGCAGAAAGTTCGACGCCGTGTTGGAGCAGTGGAGGTCGACGGGCGAGATCCCGCGCCAGGGCGAGTTTGCGGGAGACGCTGTCGTCTAGCAAGGCGGCCAGGACGGAGGAGCTCAGGGTTTGACAGGAGTTGGGTGGTGAACGGGCTTCTGAAGGAGGACAAGGTTCTTTTATTTACGATATAGTCCGATGATGGGAGAAAGTTGGAACAGCGCACAGCGAGTCTTGTATGTTTTCTGACAGCATTCCCTGAGATGATATAGCACCTCGAGTCCTCGGATTACAGTTACTGGATTATAGGAAAACTTTTTCGTGTACAAGGCTCAGGTTTTTGAATGGCTGTTTTCGGACTAGAGCTTTGAGAGCCTCGTACGCCTCTACTGGTAAATATTGTACTCGACATGTTGCCGTCTTTCTTTAAAAAAAAAACCCGGCTGCTGTTGAAGTAGTATCCTCATTACCTTGGCCAGTCAACGAAACCGGAATCTTGGTTCCCGATGCCATACGTTGCTGAGTTTTCTTGGAATTTCGTCTCTGGTGTTCTGGTGTTTTGGGCTCCACAACGGTCCTTTTTGTTCATCTTACGGCTCAGAAGTTCTCTAAGACAGGCTTGCATGGTTCCCCTTCCGGAATGACGTATGCCTGGGGGATGATTGTCAGTCTCTTTTCTGTTCGATCAGAGCGGCTATTTCCCTGGCACGGGATCCTGATTACGGGTATCGAGTAGAGTACACAGAGTCTGCTTCCCATGAAACATACCTTTGTCATGCCGCCGTCGACAACAAGCTCCTGGGCGTTCACGAAAGAGCTGGCGTTGCTGGCCAAGAACAGAGCAGCATAAGCTTGCTCGATCGGCTCGCCCAGGCGACCAAGGGGCAGGTGGACCTCTCTTCTCGCCCACGCGGCGGGGTTGGAGCCGAGGAAGTCCATATATAGCGCCGTCCCAAGCGGAGCTGGACACAGAGAGTTGAAGCGGAAGCCCTCCTTCGCATGTACCATGGCCAGCTCGCGCGTCATTGCGATAATGGCGCCCTTACTCGCCGTGTACGCGACCTGGGCGGTGGCAGAGCCGACGAGACCTGCCACCGAGGCCGTGTTGATGATGCTGCCACTCGTCTTGCCGTGGCGCCGCATGCTGAGCACGGCGTGCTTGCAGCCGTGCCAGGTGCCCATGACGTTAACGCTGTGCGTCAGCTCCCAGGCCCTGCCGGTCGTGGTGATCGCGTCGCCGTCGTCGTAGGGGAACACGCCGGCGTTGTTCAGCATGACGTCGACGCCGCCGTGGTCGTCGAGCAGCTGGACCAGGGTCATGACTTCCTCCTCCTTGGACACGTCGCACTGGTGGAAAAGCAGACGTCCCGGGAGCGGCCGATACTTGTCGACGGTGTCGCGGAGGTCCCGGAGAGCGGCGTCCGAAACGTCCGACAAGACCAGATTTGATGCCCCTGCTTTGGCAAACAGGACGGCGATTTGCGACCCGATAGCTCTGTGTCACGATAACCATCAGTAAGAACCTTCCATGGACAAGTCTCTAAATTGCCGAGATTTGAATGGTTCTGCCGGGGTGTGTATAGTTTACCCTCCAGCTCCGGTGACGATGACGTTCTTCCCGTGTAAATGAAACGGTTCCATTGTGATTGATACGGGACGTTGAAGAAGTCCGTGTGGAATATCAAAATAGATGACCTAACTGCATATGCTTTTGGCGGGTGAGAGGGCAGTGAGACGAATGAATGGATTGACTTTGTGTTTGAATAAAAAAGAGAGCAATACGCTTCACGTGCGGAAAGTAAATTAAAGTATATTACACTAACGGCAGGGGTTATGTGTTTATGAATCTCTCCACGATATTCCGTAAGGATCATGGCAGCAGCCACGGGAAGTACGAGCTTGATAACTAGCCATGCCGGCTGTCGCTATTCCAAGTTGCATGTGTCCGTGATGGACAAACCAAGTAGAAACAATGGAGAAACGTCGGTTTTCACTCTCCGTGAAGCCCATATTATGCGAACAAAAAGCACAAGTGCCGTCCGAAGATGACTATATGAGTGAAGTTTATGTAGTAAGCATGCCGGTCAATTATCGCAAGCCTTTTTTGCCCTCTAAACCCAAGTCTAAGCCTAAGAGAATTGTCCCTGGTGAGAATGTCTACCGCTCAGTTCCACGCTTCGACTGTCGCTACCTTGCCCCCCCGAGGCCTGATGTCAATCGACGGGGCTGACCCCTTTGGCAGTTCACCCGGCGCACGAACCTCGAAGTTTTGTACGAGATACACCATGACCAGCCTCATGTAATCCGCGGCAAAGAACCGGCCGGGGCAAGTATCTCTCCCCCTGCCGAAAGGCAGCCACGTGTCGCTTGTATCCGTCACGTCGGCCGTGTTGTCACCGCTCGGGGACACGAAGCGCCATGGCATGAACTCGTCCGGCGCCTCGTAGTTCTCCGGATCACGGTGTATAGCATCGTACGCCGCGCTCAACCATGTGCCCTTGGGAAGTATCGGGCCGTCCTTGGCGGACGGCAGCGTCAGGCCCTTCTCTGCCACTACCTCCCGGTTCAGGCCCAGACCAAACCCGTTGAAAGTGTGGTAGCGCAGGGTCTCCTTCAGAAAGGAGTTCATGTGGACGAGGCGCGGAGCGTACCCCTTGGGCGGCATATCCTCCGACGCCTCTGCGAGGAGCTCGTTTACTTCCCGTCGGAGGACCGCCTGAAAGCAGTCCTCACCGTCCGGGGACTGCCGTGTCAGATTGGTCACGGAGTCGCTCAGGCTCTGGTAGAGGGTTGGGAGCGCAAGTGCGGCGATCATCAGCACCAGGCGTGAGATGATGACCCTGGGATCCCGGTCTCGCAGGTCGGCCGACTTCTGCGCCCATTTGACGTGGTGGTACAGGACGGTATCTCGATCCTCGTCGGCCTCTTCGCCATCGAGATGCTGCTGGATGAGCGGCAGCAGCCACTTGTGGAGCTTATACAGGTAGTACCGCGACGGTGCCGCGATCAAGGGCACGTAAAAACGCCGGATGGGCTTGGGAATGGCATCGTGGAGCTGGTACGGGAAGCTATTGAATGTCAACCCGTACATGATGATGGTTTCGATGAAGGCCGAATCGCGAGCGAGTCTCTTGGACAGGAAAAGGCCAACAGAGACGCGGCCGACAATGCCGCCCAAGATCTCGAAAAGGTTCCTGGTCTGCCAGTCGTCGTCGTCGTCGTCGTCATCGTCATTGTTGCGTGCTTTGTCAGTGGACGCGCCGGCGTCGAAGCCAACGGGCACGCTTTCGCAGACTTGTCGCCAGATAACCTGTGGCGTGATCTTCTTCAGGTCGACATTGATTGTGGGCATGTGCGTGAACTCTCCAACAGGCATGTTTGGGAAGTAGTAGTGGACCAGCTCCGGGTGGATGACCATCTGAGGCGGCACGACATCCGATCTGGGTCGTTTCGCTAACCATTCGATATCAGACGGTGGCACAACCACCATGGGTTTGGTTGTGGACAACGGGGTGACGAAGGGTTTCCCATGCTTGCTGAACTGTCGAATATGATACAATCCATCAGCATCAGTAGTTCGCGTCAGGGTTTTTGCAGCTGCTGTCAAAACTCACCTTTCGATATCCGTCATCGACGATCCGTAGCCCCTCGCGCTTGTAGCGTAGACTCGTTCGGAGTTTGGGAAACCACTCTTTCCGCAGGCCAACCCAGACAAGACCATCGTAGTTGGGGTGACGGTTGTGCAGAACCCATAATATAACCAGCGTGAACGTCGAGAGGCAGCCGCACAGCGCTATGAACGTTTTAATTGTCAAGGCCATTTTACGATAAATCAAGAGCCAACAAACAACACTCCAGCGCTGAAACCAGTAGACGCTGGTTAGGCAGAGAAGACGGGTCGAATAGGCTTCAGATGGAACGGCCCTAAGAAATGCCCAAGCAACCAGCAGTTGATATCCTGGCACCGCTGTGAGAATTCCCTCTCAGAAGTGTCTGTTAGCACCCTTTACCAACGGTCTGAGTCCCGTGTTGAGACGTAGAATCGCTGTCTCTCTCTGTTTTTGACCAATAGTGGCATTGCTTACGAAGGCGAGTCTGCGTTACAATGTAACTCACTTATACAAACACTACGCTGTACGTAAGATCATCCCATCGGCTCAGTTACATGCTCTCCAACCTGCTTACATTTCCTCTCTGCTTACAGGCCCTGACCCAGAATTCAAAGCCATTCATTGGTCAACGCGGGCTTTTACCTTTCTTCCATTAATGTGAGTCAGCCACCTACAAGGTTTACGGGATGAGGAGGAGGCCGCGAGAATCGGGATAATATCGGTAACTCCAAAGTTGGAGGGGCGGGCCTTGTTCAGACGCGGCGCTCAGACGTCCGCTAATAGCTTGCAGAAATGACAATATCATACAGCACCTACCCGCCCGAAAGAATGTCACTATCTCAATAATGCCAACAACAGCAACAACAACAATACCACCAACAAGGGCAGCCTCTTGAGGCAGAACAATCCAGCATGACCATAAACGGCACCGCCAACGCGGGAGAGCGTCATGGACTACTATCTGCGGACTGGGCCGACTGGGTTGAGTTGGGAGCCAAGCCAGGCACGAAGTACCTGCTGCTGGCTCTCGTGAGCTGGTTCCTTTACCGCACTCTGTTCTTCGTCAAGAGCCGACCCATGCTTCCCATCACGATGCCGCTCGACATCATTCTTACCACCGTGTGTGTGACCGCCGGCGGAACGCCTCAGAAACTCCGGTACTTATCGTTGCCACATTGTTTCTAAAGTGTGTACAATTCATCTGACGTTTCCCCAGAAACATCTTCCGGCGATATGGCGGCCCTCTGTACGGATTCACCGGCAAGCATCAAGTCATATACGATCCCAGCATCAGCGGGCCGCTCTTGACCAACGGCCAGCCCAACCATTCCCTCGAGTCCAGGACGGTGATGTGGAGCCTTTTCATGCGCGTCGGAGGGACTGGCAAAAAGGAAGGCGAGGCGCTGCACACGAAGTGGCAGGCCTCGTACAAGGACCTGCTGCTCGTTCTCGAACGAACCTTTCTCAACGAGCACGGCGCGGCCAACGCGTTGACGGCCGGAGACATCCCGCAGAGGATAGCCAACCTGGTGTCGTACGTCGACGGAAGTGACAAGACGGCGCTCAGAGGCTGGGAGCGCACCGCGGACGTGAAGGTCATCCGGCCCGACACCCCGGAACAGCCGGGCATCGTGGAGCTCGACTTGATGAACCTGCTCCGAGACTTTGGAGCCCACCTGGCCATCTCGCTCCTTTTCGGCGAGGAGTGGCTGGCAAAGTACCCGGAGTGCATCGAGGACCTCTGGAAGTTTGAGGAGCAGGTCCTCTTCCTGAGCCTGGGTCTGCCCACATGGATTCCGTTGCGGTCCTTTCAAGAGGGCGACTTCGCCCGCAACCGCATCACGGAGCGCGTGGGCGACCTGTTCCGGCGCATATCAGACTACCAAGACGGGGCCATCGGTGGCGACGACCTGAGCGACGTCCCAGCCGTCTCGTTCGGACGCAGCGAGGTGTTCCGCAAGCACGACGTCAGCCACTATCACCGCGCCGTTATCGAGACCAGCCTGCTGCTGGGCCAGAACAGCAACACGCAGCGCGCCACGTCGTGGCTCATCATCTTCATCTGCTGCACCCCCGGCCTGCTCGAGCAGCTCCGCCAGGAGGTGGCCCCGTACGTCGTGGTCGAGCGCGACGCGGCCACGGCGCGCCCCGAGATCAAGACGTTCGACCACGTCTCCATCCACAACAAGTGCCCGCTGCTCAAGGCTGCCTTTTACGAGACGTTCCGCCTCACGAACGAGACGGCCTCGGTGCGCCACGTGTCCAAAGCCGTCGAGGTTCCCATGTCCACGGGGGAGGGCCCGAACAAGTCGTCCAAGACGCATACCCTCCCGCAGGGGAGCTGGGTGACGATCCTCCACCATCTCGTTCAGCACGACCCGGCCATCTTCCCGGACCCCAAGAAGTTCGTGCCCGATCGGTTCCTGCAGACCGACCCCAGCTCGGGGGCCAAGGTCGCGCGACCGGGCTGCATGAAGCCGTGGGGGATCGGCTCCGGCATGTGCCGCGGCCGGACCTACGCGGAGAAGCAAGTCTTGGCCATCGCTGCGGCTTTCATCACTCTCTACGAGGTCCAACCCGTGGGCGGCAAGGAGGGTGGGCTGACGGTTCCCCAGGGCTTGCCGGGCACTGGAACGAAAGTGCCCAAGGGGGGCATCCGGGTGAGACTGATGAGGCGGGAGTTTGATTGAGTGACGACATGTTACAAAAGGACTATCGGAATCCTCTTGGCGAGGTTAGTGGTGCGCTTTACTTGCGCATATAGCATTTGCGTGCTCAAACTGTAGCGGCCGCGAGGTGACGGTTATAGAACTCTGGACAACTCCTGGCTCCCAAGGTGTAGGGGAACCATAAAAGGCTGATTCAATGCTGTTAAGTTCTGTCTTTGTGTGCATAGTCATTTTTGCCGAAGCCCTATAGCACGATTTTGTTGTGTCATTTCCTGTCTGGTGCCCATCATTGACCCAACCATGGTGAGAGGTACGCAGAGTTGCAAAGAGAGAACGTCACTTTCTTTTCCAAACGTCACTTTCTTTTCCAAACGTCACTTTCTTTTCCAAACGGCAAAGTTAGCACTTGTGTGTAGATGAATCTTAATATTATTCTGATTATATAGTTCTCTACGGCGAGGCTGTAGCCAAGTCCTGGCTCGGTCTTTGAATACCACTATAGGTAGAAAGGTGATGTTTCTTCTTACCCAGCAGAGGTTAACAAAATCAACAGGTTTCCAATTCAATGCGGAGAGAACGGGGAAGATTCAGTCCAATTTAGGAAGACACTGCTCCATACCATGTGATCATCTAAACTCTACCAGGCCAATCCCTCCGGCTTCCTACGCTGCATCGAAACGTCTGCCAGAGAGACCGGCGACGGCACCTCGGCAGAAGGCCCTCTACCAGAGCACAGCGCGTCATACACGTCTTTTCTATGCCGCCGAAAGGCCTCGGCGAGGCCTCGGTTCTCGACCAACTTCAGCTCCATGTCGTCGAGCCGGAACCCGAACTCCCTGCCGCCCACCTTGACGCACCGCCCTTGCACGTCGATCTCTATCTCGGCGCCGTGGCCCGCCAGCCGGTAGAACTCGTCGTCGGTGATGACAAAGCCGATCAAGCCAATGGTGGGCATGTTGCGTCCGAAAATGAAGGAGAAGGATCGCGCGATGACGCACTTGACGCCAATACCTGGGAGGGGGGGGGTAAACAAGGCCCAAAGGTCAGCAACTTGGAGTCATCGGCTACACAACATACCAAACACGGCGTTTGCGCGCGGGTACACGAGAATAGTAAGTGGCCAAGACGGAGTAAGGTGACACAGAAATGCTACGGAATCGGGGAGAACTCACCCTTCAAGGCCCGGGCAGCTTCCTCTCTGGAAGATCCGCATCCAAACGCCTTTCCGCCTACGACGACGGTGTATCCTTGGCGAACATGGTCGCGGAAGTCGGGACAGACGTATTCGAAGCAGTGCGAGCCCAAATCCTCGTCGGTAGGGCTGGAACAGAACGGCGCTGGAATGATCTGCGTTCCGTGAAAGATAGAAACTGTCAGTCTAAAGAGAAGCTCATCTCTTTCGTGCTGGGTGGTTATCAGGCACAAAAGATATACTGACCGCGTCTGTGTCCACAAAGTCGCCCATTGCGAATACCCGTCCTTGAACGACGCTGACCCCGTTAAGCTGTCCGCCCATTGTTTCGGATGCAGTTTTTCCCCTTTGGCTCAACTGCGCTTCTCCCTGCTGGACTGTCACCGCCGTCAACGCAGGTTCAACGTACTCCACGTCCTCGTCTTGAACATCGTCATGCGCATGTTTCCGTTGCGGCACTGCAGCGTGCTTTCTGTTCCTCCAGGCTTTGCACTGCTCTAAGAGCTCGTTGTATCTGGACTCGTCGACCTCTCGCAGTAGCTCCGTCGGATCCGACAGAGTCATGCTGAAGGAGGCGGCGGCAACAGTAGCAGCCGAGCAGATATGGCCGACCGAGCCTGTGACATCAGTTAGCAGTCTGTTTCGGTATTCATCATGAGGGAGGAGAAGACGGCCGCAGGTTGACATGAGCAGTGTAGAGGTTGTTGCTGACTGACGAGAGGACAGATACATACCCTTGCCCATTCGGTTCTTAAAGTTCCTGTTCTGCGAAGAGAGCCAGTTGGACCCTTCCTCGGCGACATCGACTCCCACTAGGGCGCACTGAATCAGCGAATGTATCTTGATGATACTCAAATAGCCCGAGACAAGGGACAAGAACTCTTTCCGATGATGTAGCTGAGTGACGGAGACACCCCATCACCAAGCTCAAGAACCTCCCAACGGCTTGAGAGGGCAACCAGGATTGTGGAAGGGGACACTCACTTCCGAGGCACATGCTGCAGCCGGGAGCAGGTTGCTCGAACCCAGCCGACTCATAAATATCCATGAGGCCGAGCATCCGCAGATTCCTGGCGATCGGCCGACTACCCGGAACCACCAGGCGTTTGCCGGGCGCCATCGCCAAGCCTCGCTTCAGGCCGACTTCAAGGACGAGGGCGGCCAAGACGAGGTCTTCCTCGGTCGTCGTGCACGCGCCGATGAAGCAGCCGTCAAACTTCATGCCCAAGCGTTCGGTGACGGGGTAGACGTCGTCAGGCGAGGGATAGATGGCGATGCTGGACTCGACACGGCCCAGGTCGATGTCGAACGTGGCGGCGTACTCGGCGTCCTCGTCGGGGGCGAAGTACACCGAGTTCGATTTGTAGACCTTGGACTTGCGGCCGTCGACGAAGGCGCGCGTCACCTTGTCCGGGACGAAGATTCCCGTAATGGCGCCGAGCTCCGTGCACATGTTGCAGATGGCAAAGCGCGCATCGCAGGACAAATACTCGGCACCCGGGCCGCCGAACTCGACGACGCGGTCGGCGGCAAAGGTGTTTCGGCGGAGCGCCCTCAGAATGGAGAGGATGACGTCCTTGCCCTTGATGTGCCAGGCCGGCTTCCCGGTGAAGTTGACGCGGATAGACTCGGGCACCTTGAACCAGGTCTGGCCGGTGGCGAGGCCGATCATGTTGTCGCCCGCTCCCAGCCCGATGGACAGGGAACTGACGGCGCCACCGGAACAGGTGTGAGAGTCGGCCCCGATGACGAGCATGCCGGGTTCCGCCCGCTCTCGTACAAACTCGGTGTGGAGGATGGTATACTAGGGCCAGTCAACATGTCAGACTCGACTCTTGATTTTTGGGCGAGGTTTCTTTCTCATGAGGGGTGGGGATGGGAGGGAGATAACCGTACGTTGGATCCCTGGTTCTCCGTCATCTTCAAACTCCGCTTGGCCGTCTCCATCTCCCTTCTCAGCATCTGGCTCTTCTCCAGGTGGTAGTTGCGGGGGTCGACGGCGTGATCTCCAGTCAGCCAGAACCGGTCGTTTCTCCAGGCCTGCATCTGCTGCCCGATGCTCCTCATGCTGTGAAGCATGCCCAGCCAGGCCACTTCGCTGGCGATGACCCAGTCCAGCGACACCCTCACGACGTCTCCCGGCTTCACCCCCTTGGCGGACGGCAGCGAGAAGGCGTGGTACGCCAAGATCTTTTCGGTCAGGGTCATCGGCTGCGCGTCGCTCGGGGTTCCCCCGAGCCGTTTCCGCAGCGCCGGTCTCGCTTGCCGCGACGCGGCTTCTCGCGAGCTGATGGCAGACAGCCAGGCGTCGACCAGGAACTCGACCTCACGAAGCACGGGACCGTCCGTGATGGGTCCGGTGCTCGACTCTGACGAGGCGGACTCCGGGCCCCATCCTACGGCATCTGCGACGATGCCGAGCCCTCCCAACTCCGGGTCCGTTGCGCACAGCTCGGCGACGTGGACGATGGCTTCTGCTTCGGCCCAATGGTCTCTGCTTCGCAGTTCCTTGTCCACGAAACGAAAGAACTGGCCGAGATTGGAGAAGGAAGAATCAAGGCCGGGTCCATCTGTTCAACTCGTACCGATCAGGTATGCGTTAGTGATGCTCGTTCAGTTCGAGGGCCGCATGAGCTAGTACTCAATTCCTCTAAACCGTCCTCATATGTTGGGATTTTCTCTCTTTCCCCATCATCTCACTTTGTTTGCCACTCCCCCACCCCCGAACCCCCCGAATCCAAAGGGGCGAACTTGTGCTCACCTCGGTAGGATTGCCTCGCGTCGTCGAGATCGACGCCACGAATGCGCTTCAGCGCACTCAGCACGTTGGTCATAAACTGACTGGGGGAGCTTTCAACTGCCATGATCCCAAAACCCGTTCAACAAAGGCCCTGAGGAGGTTTTTTTTTTTTTTTTTTTTTCTGGATTTCAGTTCAAATCCCCGTGGATGACCAGCTGTAAAGTGCCCAGAAAACCACGGACAGGCCACGAGACTGTCTAGTTTGTTCAGTGACCAACAAAAGATGATCTGCTCTGGCCACAGCGTGCTGTAATTAGGTTTGCGACATGGGCCAGCGAGTGTGACCTGTGCTATTAGTTCTGTCAGCGAGTTGGAGGCACAGAGCTTCACGCACATATTGGGCATCCCATGAGTAATGATACCAGGCTCACAAACCAGGTCAACCTGCAAATGCAATACAATGTATCCACCCGTCCAGAGTATCTACGGGCGGAGAGCCTCATACATACCACGCTTACTCATGTAGATAGCTCACGTCATCATCGACCAAACCCCCCCCCCCCCCCCCCGGGGGGGGCTCTGAAATGAGTTTGACACGCACGACCTTGCACACAATTGCACACAAGGCCGCCCCTGTATTCATTCACCTCGCGATTAACGCTTGTTGTTGTTGCTGTTGTTGTTGTTGCTGTTGTTGTTGTAAGGCTGCTCGGGCTTTACAGATTGAATGGCATCATCCTCCGTTCATTTCCATTTCCCCATTCATTTTTGCGCTGGTTAGAAGGTTTTGGTCCACCAAACTCTCACTTATCGAGGCTTCAGTTGTTTTCTTTTGCTTCAGACCAGACCGACCTGGCGCTTAAGTCTTTAACTAATGAAATCTGTTGAAATGGCCAACTCATTATCCTATGCGGCTGGCATCCTCCCGATAGCGACTGCAAGATTCCCAGTTGTGGTGCTTGGCTTGGGGCTGATTTCGATAGTGAGTACGAGCGAGCGCTATAGTCGCGTCTCTGACTGGGGGTGAGTTCTTGGGGGTGAGTCTTCGGTGCTAACAACTGGCTTGAGGTCGTCATCTTCCTCGCCCGACAGCTAGTATTCCATCCTCTGGCTGCTTACCCGGGTCCGTTTTTGGCAAAATGTACCGATCTGTATGCCGCGTGGCACGCATGGAGGGGCACGCTTCACCTTGACATGTACCGCTGCCACAAGAAATATGGTGAGTATCTCATCACATCTCTTCACCAGGTCGGCGGGCGGCCTAACGGGCGACGTCGTCCGGGGATCAAAACGTGTTCATGCCGGCTGTCATTTGCTCATGCCGCGTGCTCCAGGGCCGATCGTACGTTACGCGCCAGGACGTCTGCTTTTCAACAGCAATACCGCTGCCAAAGGTACGTCCGTTCGTCCTTCATCCCGCGGGTCTGCCGTCCTGGGCCTATGGGGAAATCTGGGCTGCTCTTGGAAACACTCACACGCCTATCTTGAACCACCCAACTGACTGAGACTGACTCTGCAACGCTGTAAAGCCATCAGCTCCCACGGCGCGAATGTCATCAAGTCCAAGGCCTATGGCGCGCTTGTCCACGGCGCGCCCAACACTCTAACCCTCCGCAACAAAAAGGAGCACGCGAGACGACGAAAGATACTGGGCATGGCTCTCTCCGATGCCCAGATGCGCCTGTACGAGGCCAAGATGCTGGAGCACATCGAGGCGCTTTGCTCAAACCTTGACGACGCAAGCGCAACAACAAATGACTCGGCGGATGAGAGCGCAACGCCATCTTCAAGAGCCTTGGACATGGCTGTTCTATGCGAGCACTTAACCTTCGACGTCATCAGTGACATCGCCTTCGGCCTGTCTCCGAACACGCTCAAGAACGACAAGTACCGCTTCGTCCCGGCCTGCATCACCGAATCCAATGTGCGGATCGGTGCCTTGGTCCAGGCAAGCATCTTGTCGATCGCAAAGCTGGACAAGTATCTGTTTCCACAATCCATCAAGGCACGGAACCGCTTTCTCGGCTTCCTCGTCTGGCTTATCAAGACTCGTAAAGGCTTGTCTCCCGGCCCGAGCGGCAAACGCAGCGACGTCTTCTCCTACGTGGAGACGGCCAAGAACCCAGATGATGGCTCGATGCTGAGCAGGGATCAGGTCCAGGCCGAATCAGCCACCCTCATTGTCGCTGGTAAGATCCCCCCGATCTGATAAACGCTTGCGATGCTTTGCTTGTTCACCTAAACCAAGTTGTATGAAGTCTGACTGATGGGAATCCAGGCTCGGACACGACATCCACGACAATTGCAGCAACACTGTTCTATCTGACCGGCAACCCTCAGGCATACGATCGGTTGCGAAAGGAGGTCAGAACCGCCTTCCGTTCCGCCTCCGAAATCCGTACCGGAGACCAAGTGAACTCCTGCGTCTTCCTACGCGCGTGCATCAACGAGGCCCTCCGGATGTCCCCCCCTGTAGGCGGGGCGCTTTGGCGCGAGGTTCTCCCCGGGGGGTTGACTCTCCAAGTCGGGTCCCGAGGCGGCTCGCCGGGCCAGACGGTCTTCGTGCCGCCTGGCGTCGACGTCGGGACTGGGATCTACAGCCTCCACCGCCATGAGGACTACTTCGAATCACCCTCCGAGTACCGCCCCGAGAGGTGGCTCGCCGTAGGAGAAAAGGGCGGCGGCGACCAGGCTGACGGCGCCACGGCGGAGGCGGTGGAGCTGGCATGGAGCGCATTCTTCCCCTTCTCCAGTGGCCCGCGAAGCTGTGTCGGAAAGGGACTCGCGTATGTCGAAGCAACGTTGACCCTGGCTCACATCCTGTACAGGTTCGACTTTTGCCGCGACGAGTCGATGCCTATCGGAGGAGAGTATGTGCTCAAGGACCACGTCACGTCCGCCAAGTCTGGCCCGTGGCTTCGGTTCACCAGAGCCGGCCGTGATGAAGAGCCGCAGCCGGGTGGTGCAGAGGACTCTCGGGCGGCGGCCGAGTCCGAAATCCGCCTTGGCCACGGTAACGATGATGATGAGGCGGCTGCTGCCGCTGTCAACGCATCGTCTACTCTTGACGACATGCCACCTCCGCCCAACTCACCTATGGATGCGTCTTCCCCCCTGGAACAACATCGTGCGCATAGTCCTGTCCTGAGCGAGTCCTCCAGATTCTCCGGCTCTGTATCTACATGTTCGGAGGCTTCACGCCTGGAGTCGGCGTTGAGCGCTCCGGAGCTCGACAGCCCAAAAGGCGAAAGCGCATCACTGGATACGCAGGAGGTTGCTATTGCGCAAGAAATGCATTCAGATACTCTTAGAGATCTCACCCATGTACTCCTCGTCGAGCTGCTTGCGTAGGTGTCTGATCCAAACACTTGTATGGCTGGCGAACGTCACTGACAGATCAAGACATCAGGCATCAGTTCACGTACCCAGTCCGATGGTGAGGCCCTTGTCTTCCAAAGCCCCCAAGTTGCCCCCCGTTCAACTGCCCTCAGAAGAGCCCTTTGACCACCATCCGCATCCGATGTTGTTTCAAGCTTTGACTGTTGGCGACTTTCGAATACGCAATGCTGATACCAGGTTTCCTTGAACCAATCTAGGATCGAGACGCAGGAGTGGATCGCCGAAGCCGTCCAGGCCGAGCGCATCATCGAGATTGGCCCGGGAAACATTCTGACGAACATGATGAAAAAGACGTTACAGGCCTCGGCGGACCGTGAAGACGCCCGCGGGATTCGTCGGCGGATACTGGGTCTCGATAGTGACCGAGACGAGATCTATTACCGCTTCGATCCGGCTTCTGAACAGCCCGAGCACTCGGACAACAAAGACCTTGGACTAGCCGGAATCAAGACAGAGTCTTCAGAACAATCCGCCGGACCTGCCGAGACGCCCTCACGAGGTTCCCGTGGCGCATCATCCGTCGTGAATACGGCCCAGGAGCCGGCGGCCGCAACGACCACGGGCAGAGATGCGACGCCAGGGGTCATGGTCCCCGACGAGGCCATCGCTGCCTCGTCGGTGTTGATATCCATCGTTGGGGCAAAGTTGAAAAAGCATCCAAGCGACATTGATAAGTCTAGTACCATCGGCAAGTTGACGGGCGGTGAGTGATCCAATTAACCCTAACCCTTGACACCCCCATGTGCCTTGGGTTACGGCTTGCGGTTTGCTAACGTGCACTCTTCTTTCACTGTTGCATAGGCCGGTCCACGCGTTCCAACGAACTTGTTGGTGACTTGCAAGTTGAGTTTGGGGAGCAAAGTAAGTTGAGCAGTTCTTCAGGATAGAATCATCAATGCCTGACACCTTTAACATCACGGAGAAAGAGAACATTGCTGACTCATGGTTTCGTATCGCAGTACCGGACTCCGCGGCAGAACTCCCCATCGAGGAGTTGTGCCTTATCGTAGACAAGGCCCAACAAGCAACGGGGAGGACCGAGTTGGGCAAGACGGCCACAGCCCTCGTGTCCGCCATGCTCTCCAATACACTTCCCGGCACCTTTGGTCCTTCGAAAGCCAGGAGCTATCTCCAGAGTCGGTGGCGCGTGGGTCCACACCGGCAAAACGCCATCTTCTTGAGCGCGCTTCCATCAACCCAGTCCGCAGGGGGCCGCCAAGGGGATGCCGGAGAAGCCATGGCCTTCCTCGACGACATAGCCGCTGCCTATCTTGAAAGAGAGGGCTTGGAGGCATGTCAGCCGATGAACGATTCCGACGCAGAGGCTGTAGCACAGAGGCAGGCCACCGAGAGAAACGACGGGCTCTACCATGACTTCATTGAGATGCTGACCATGAACATGGGCCGAGCAGCCACCGCGTCGGACAAGAACGACGCAGAAACAAACGTGGTGGATGCGGGCCTCTGCGATCTGCGAGATGAGCTTGGTGACACTTATGCGCAAGGCGTTGCGTCCATGTTCGACGTGAAGAAGCAGCGCGTCTACAAGTCGTTCTGGAACTGGGCCCCTCAGGACATCCTCCGCCTGTCACGCATGGCTCTTCAGGCCGGCCGGGGTGCTCACCAGCGACAGCAGCAACAAGTACAACTAGAGTCAGTGGAAGACCTGACGACACGCATCGCGAACCGTGCATGCGGCAGGTCCATCGATCAGCTCCGGTTTCACCTCAAGGAGGAAGAAACCAAGGGAAAAGACGAGGAGAATCATGAGATGCGTCGCGTTTTGCGGTCTTGTATGGAAGCCTGCCAGTTGTCCCTATCGCAACCCCCTCTCTTTGTCGACCGAGAGCCTCGACGATCCCCCACGATTTTTATCACCGACAACGGAGACATTGAAGTCCGCACCGTCCCCCGAATACCGTCGGGTGATTCCTTGGTGCCCATTATTCGATTTTTCGGAGCCGAGAGAAAAACAGCCGAAGCCGAAGGACAGAGACTGAGCAACATCTGCATGGAGGACTTGGCGCGAGCGAGAGAGCTGGGTCTTACCTTCATGGGCAAAAGCGTTCTCGTTACCGGCGCCGGCAGAGGCTCCATCGGGCTGTCCATTGTCGAAAATCTCCTCCGAGGCGGCGCGAGGGTCATCGTCGCCACGCGCAGCTACTCGGCCGACACCACCAAGATGTACGCCGATCTCTACGCCAAGTACGGCTCCCGAGGCTCCGAGCTACGGGTCGTTCCCTTCAACCAGGGCAGTCGCCGGGACGTCGAGGCGCTGGCGGCTTACTGCTGCGGCGATGCCAAGGGCGACGTGGGCGGTGACGGCGGCGGCGGCATCGACTTCGTCGTGCCGTTCGCGGTCATGGCGGAGAGCAACCGCGACCTGGAAGATCTCGACTCCCACGCCGAGCTGGCCCACCGAGTCGCGCTGGTGAACGTGCTGCGCCTCCTCGGGGCCATCGTCCGCAACCAGCGGCTCGGGGGCCGTACGACCAAGCCGGTGACGGCCGTGCTCCCGCTCTCGCCCAACCACGGCCTGATGGGCGGCGACGGCCTGTACTCCGAGTCCAAGCGGGGCCTGGAGGCTGTGTTCGCCCGATGGAGGTCCGAGGGCTGGCACGACTACATGGCGCTACTCGGGGTCGTCATCGGATGGACGCGGGGCACGGGCATCATGAGCGACAACGACGTCCTCGCGCCGGGGGTGGAGGCCCTCGGCGTGCGGACCTTCTCTCGCGGCGAGATGGCGGCCCATATCGTGACGCTCATGGGCGGCCGGGTGGCGGAGGCATGCCAGTGGATGCCGTTGATCGTCGACCTCGGCGGGGGGCTGGCCGAGATCCCGAACCTGAAGGAGGCCATCACGAGCATCCGCCGCGGTCTCCGAGACGAAGCCGAGATCAAGATCGCCATCCAACGGGAGGCCGACCTGAATAACGCCGTTTTGACTGGGCAGCATTTTTCGGGGGCGATCATAAAAACCACTACTGGCCAGGGTGAAAAAGAATCACAACTTGCACCGAGAGCGAAACTACTTCTACCTCTACCCACACTGCCTGACTATAAAACCCACATAGCCCCCCTCGCACGCTCCCTCGAGGGCATGGTCGACCTAAGCCGCGTCGTAGTCATCACCGGCTTCTCCGAGCTGGGGCCCTGCGGGAACAGTCGGACGAGATGGGAGATGGAGAAGGGAACGCCGTTGTCCATCGACGGGTGCGTCGAACTGGCGTGGATGATGGGGCTCATCAAGCACGAGCGCCGCCACCTCATCGGCAAGCACGCGTCCCCGCGGTCCGGCTGGGTGGACGCCGCTACCGGCGAGCCCGTGGAGGACTCCGAGGTCGGTGACAGGTACCTGGAGTGGATCTCGAAGCACACGGGTTTGCGGAAGATCGAGCCCGAGCTGTGCGACAACGGGTACGACCCGGCCAAGTCCGCTTCGGTCCACGAGGTTGTCGTCGAGCGGGATCTGCCGCCGTTCGAGACCAGCGCCGAGGTGGCCGAAGAGCTGAAGCGGCAGCACGGCAACCGAGTGGCGGTCCTTACGAGCACCGGCGCCGGGGCCCATTCCGATGCGTCTCCAACCACGGTGACGGTCCAGATCAAGGCCGGAGCAACGATCTTGGTGCCAAAAGCATCGCAATTCAGTCGCTCCGTTGCCGGCCAGATCCCCACGGGCTGGTCCGCGAAGCGCTACGGCATCGACGAGGACCTCATCAACCAGATCGACCGGGCCACCCTCTACGCCCTGGTGTGTACCGTGGAGGCGCTTCTCTGCTCCGGGATCGTCGACCCGTACGAGGTGTATCAGCACGTCCACATCTCCGAAGTGGGCAGCTGCATCGGATCGAGCATGGGCGGCCTGTCGTCCCTGAGGAAAATGCACAGGGACCAGTTCCTGGGCGAGCAGGTCCAGGGGGACATACTCCAAGAGACCTTTGCCAACACGACCGGTGCTTGGGTGGTAGGCGACCTCCCTTCCTTTCCCCCTCCTTATCACATATCAGGGCTTTCCCTTCTGTTTTGACTGGCACACGAAGGAGGAAAAGAAAAATTCACTAACGAAGAACTTTGCAGAACATGCTGCTCATGGGCTCGGCGGGCCCTCTAAAGACGCCGGTCGGAGCCTGCGCCACGTCCCTGGAAGCCCTGGACACCGGATACGACCTGCTCGTGCGCGGTAAGGCCAAGATGTGCATCGTGGGGGGCCTGGACGACTTCTCCGAGGACGTGTCGCGCGAGTTCGGCCGCATGAAGGCCACGTGCAACACCGACAGCGAGCTCGCGGCGGGGAGGACGCCGAGGGAGATGTCGCGCCCGACCGCGTCGTCGCGGCAAGGCTTCGTCGAGTCTCAGGGCTGCGGCATCCAGGTTCTCACCACAGCCGAGCTGGCTCTCCGGATGGGACTCCCCATCTTTGGCGTTGTGGCGTACACCAGCATGGCGGCTGACGGCATCGGCCGGTCAGTCCCAGCACCCGGTCGAGGTATTCTCACCAACGCACGGGAACGACAAGCCACTTCCGAATCAGCAGCAGCAGCAACAACAATAACGACAGCATCATCATCATCATCATCATCATCATCATCTGGTGCCACGAATACAAACAAGAGCCTCCCCTCGCCGCTCCTAGATCTCCGCTACAGGCGGAGGTTGCGGGACCAGCGTCTGTGGCTGGTCGACGAAGAGCTCCGCCACCGCAAAGCACTCTTGGGCCACGATGCTAGCAGACCCGATGAGGGAGGGTCGTCGGGGCTGCCGAACGAGAGAACCTACTGGGACGAAAGCTTCGCTGTTTTGGACGATGAGGCTCGTAGGCAGCGGGAAGACATCGTATACTCCCTCGGGAACGACTTCTGGAAAGCGGATCCGACTATTTCGCCGCTTCGCGGGTCCCTAGCAACATGGGGCTTGGGCGTCAACGATATTGGTGTTGCTTCGCTGCATGGGACGTCGACGGTGGCCAACGACATCAACGAGGCAGCCGTCATCCAGCAGCAGATGGCGCAGTTGGGCCGTCTCCCGGGCAATTTGCTCCCTTGCGTGACGCAGAAATGGCTGACGGGCCACGGCAAGGGGGCTGCCGGGGCGTGGATGATCAACGGGTGCCTGCAGATGATGGATACCGGGCTGGTGCCGGGGAACCCGAACGCGGACGACATCGAGCCGGAGCTGGAACGGCACCAGCACCTCCTCTTCCCCAGCGTGCCCATCCAAGTGGGCGACGGCGAGTGCCGCATCATTAAGGCCTGCTCAGTCACCTCCTTCGGTTTCGGGCAAAAGGGTTCCCAGGCTCTGCTCGTCCATCCCAGGCACTTGTTCGCCACGGTTTCCGAGACACGCTACGAAGAGTACGCGGAGAAGAGGCAGAGACGATGGCAGCGGGCGTGCCAGCGCCTGACCAATAGCATGGTGGAGGAAAACATGGTTCGGGTTCAGACGGCAGCCCCGTACACTACTACATCCCAGGCTGCCGCGTTGCTGGAGCCGGCGAGACGCCCATCGGCTTGGCTACAGCGAGGGTGAGAGAGGGTGACATGACTACATTGGCATGCGATACGATAGATATGCGATATAGATAAAGACTTGGCAAGTCAAGCTACTGGTCTCTCTTCTGACTTTGAGTTTGTCGTTGGTTCACTTTATTTACGAAAAAGATCGTGGGTTTTATGGAATAGCCTTGGTTTCCTCAACTTGCAGAACTAATAATAATATTGGAGGTAGAAATTATTTATTTCTCCTTCTATCCTGACGCCCCACTTTCCCTCAAGCCCGAAGATACTCTAATGATTCCTAAGTTTCTAATTGGGGGCTAAAATAGTATTTACCACTGTAGTTGTGAGGGTGTGCCCAAATATGTGTATAATGCGATATATTGCTCACTACGGGATGCCTAATAGGCGGATATATCTATACATCGGCTGCTTACATAATAGAGTTGCCTATACCTATATATATGTGCAGGCGTAATAGTCTGCCCCCCTCTAAAATAGTGGTGCCCTTTGCGAAGGGCTAGACCTAAGTCTATGCGACAAGAGGTAGCGTAATACTGTTTATTTAAAGCTAAAGAGGAAAAGGAAGAGTTTTCTACTTTAGTAAGGTTATACTAGGTTTATAGGTAGCTACTAGGTAAGCCCTAAGAGCAGTAAATCTAAGTAGAAGCCTAAATAGTTCTAATTAAGTATAGCCTATAATATTATTCCCTCTCCTAGCTGGGGGCCCTCTAGGCGTAGGCTAGGATGCTATTATTAGCTATAATTAGCCTATATCTTTTCTTATACCTACTTACTGCCTTAGTTTCCTTAATAGCTTCTGCTAGCTCTTAGGTAGGCTCTATATATTCTTCCCACTTAATTAGTGCCTCACGCTACTACCCTCTCCCCATAGCCTTCTATTATACTATGAAGATCTCCTCTACACGCTATTTAAATTCGCTATCATTCGCAATAATTAGTAGTAGCTGCAAATCCACCCTTAATTAGGCGAGTAGGGGGTCCTCTAGTGCCCTCTAGAGAAGGTTAATATAGAACCTTAGGTAGATATTCTCTAGGACGTTTAGTTCTATAACGTAGGAGCTTAATATGCCTATAACTATATACTTATAGTATAGCTATAAGAGTTTTTTACTAAGCTTAGGGCTTTTATAATTTACTATTAATAACTAAACCTTATTACTTATTTAATACCTCTCTATAGGGGATCTATACTTATTTATATTTTCCTTACTCTATTACTAAGCTACTACTATACTAGCTTAAATAAAACCTATTATATCCCTAAGCTTACTTACTAGGAGAGTAGCTACTATTTACTCTATAATATATATATTGGGTTCCTCTTCTATAACTAGTATGGAGTTAGCGTAGTATTTATGCTCTAGAAAGAATAGGGAGATTTAGTTAAGCTATTAACTCTATTCCTGTTGGTTTCACACGGGTAGGTAACAGTACGCGCGCGTAGCCCTAATACGTGTTGTTCGTATTGAAGCTATTCTGTATTGCGAGTGTGTGTGTGTGTAAGATACAAATGGCTACGTGGGCAGTGGTGTTGTGCTATATTGGGCCTGCGAATATGGTCACGTGACGTACGCACGTACGTATGATATCATATCTCGCAGAGTGCCCATCCTGCTACTCCATAGGTTACAGGGTTATTGCGACACTGGCAGTCTTCTCTTTTGAGGCCAGGCGCGCCGTAACTCATATAAAACGATATAAACGAAGTTATTTGTAGATTATAAAATGATATAAATTAAATCCTTTGCAAGGCCTTCCTCTATGCCTTCGTCGCTACCCTTGATAGCCCTCATAGGCCTCTATCTATACCTCTATTGCTACTTTTGATAGCGTGGCTATTATCTTTTGTAGTGGGAGGGATGTTGTTGCTCTTGTGGCCCTTCTCTTGTCTTATTACTTATCCCTCTATTTGAATTGTCGCTATATTGTTGTCGATAAATCGCTTGAGAGATGGATTTGGGCTTTTTTTAGTGAAAGTATTGGCTAGGTTGTTGTCTCTATTGATCTACCTTACCTTATATATCTCTCGTCGCTTATATAACTAATGAAGTGCTATTATATTAATTATGAGGCGCTTCTCCTTTGTAGTGCTGAGCTTTATAAGGTACTTATATAGCGAATATGAGTTAGTATAAATAATAGTAGGGATAGTAGGCTTCTTTAGGTATGTAGTGATCTTTTGTAGTGTGGTGGCGATAGTGTAGGCTATATCTGCGCTAGCTACTATACTATAGACCTTAGAGGCTAGAATACTTCGTGTAACCCTTTTGCACTTTGTCGAACTGAAGTGGATGGTGTTGCTGGTTACTGCGAAGGTATCGTTATTGTTAGCTGTAGCCTCATTAGCAATAACTATAATAAATCCGATCTGCGAAGATAGGTTAGTATTGTTAGTAAAAGACCTATCTATAAATATAAAGAGTTTCGCTGTAGCTAGGTTGATAGGCATAAAGGTTAGGCCTTAATTGAGGTTCTCTTTCTATTATTTAAGGCGATAATTAAGGGCTTTTTCGTCCTCTGCAGTGGGATCTTAATGCTGGGCTGCAGCGGATAGGTTAAAATAGGCCTCGGGTTAGCAGATAGAGGCGGTATATACCCCTCTTGCCCTTTACTAAACATATTATTATTTTCGCTTATTTAGGGATACCTTCAGGTTAATTAGCTTAATTTTGGATCCTTGCTCCTTTTGGTGAAGGGTAAGCTTGCTATCTTTGCCTAAAGTGATAATACTACTATTAAATATTAGTGGGGACTTGTGGTTAATTTGCTGCTTCGCTTTAGTAGTGAAGTTAGCCTTTTTGAGCTCTATATCTTCTCATTAAGAGAACTTTAGTATAGATAGTCCGATAGTATTATTAGTTTATATACTAATAATACTAGAATAGCTATTTTTAGCTATTAAAGAGATTAATAGGTATAGGTTAAAAGATAATTAGTCTATCTTAAGATTCTTTCTGTGGTAGTTGCTATATATAGCCCACTAATAGGTGCCTGCCTCTGTAATACTATATAACAGTTTGATAATCCTTATAATGCGGTTTTTGGGGTATTTATTATAAATCTCCTTTAGTAGGTCTATAAAAATCAACCTATTGAGCTCTATTTGTGATTGGATATATGCTTGCGTGATATCGCAGAGCTATAGTATATAGCCCTCTTTTATAAGCGATAGGGCGATAGTAAGAAGGAGTTGCTAGCTAGCTTGCTATATTGTAGGTAACTAAGTAAGTATAGAGGCTTTTTTGTTATTATTATAGCCCTAAATAATAAGCCTTAACTTCTCGTAGGGCTAATTAGTGCCCTTGACCTTTACCTCGTAGACTATATGTGATTTAAATATATAATATTAGCTATAGGTTGTAGCGTTATATAGGATAATTTTAAATATACTACGCTTTTGAAGCGCAGTTATCTCTATAGTTAATGAGGCTAAAAAAGGGTCCCTAGGTATTTGAATAATCCCGTCTTTACGTAGTTATATAGTGAGGTTATAATCTATTTGCTCCTTTGCTATTAAAAACGTCGTAGTATTACTAATTTTATTAGTAAGTGCTTAGGCGTTAGTAGCTATAAAAGCGTTAATTAGATATATTTAACTTGACTTTTTATTAGCTACTTATATTCTTCTATATATTAGGCCTGCTAGCAATATTTCTTAGACTTGTTCTTCCTTGCGGGGGCGGCCTCAGCGGCGCGGGATTAGGTCTGCAAATCTCTCTAGTAATAGCATATTGGTACCTCTGTTATTATCTGGCCCCATTATCTATTTAGTATTCAGCCCTAGGGGAGGCGGCGTAGCCTCATCAGCCTAGTGCTATAGGCAGATAGCTATTAATTAGAACGTCTAGGGCCCGCGGGGCAGGTTGAGAGTATAAGTCTCGCTATTAATAGTGAGAAGTTAGTATAGCCCTTACTAGCCCTTCTTTTCATAGTAGACCTAGATGAGGGATAGTAGTAGTAGCTAAAGTATTAGCGCTATATCCAGGCTATTATAGGTAGTGAGGGCAGCTATAACTTAGCGGGAAGCCTAATGCTTCTAGAGGTCCTCTATTGCTCTCTATATGGCGGCAGCCTGTTGCTAGAGGTCTGGAGATAGGGGCGAATTATTATTAATTTGGGGGTAGGCGCTAAAAATAAGTAGTGTAGGCACTAGGCTATTAGGCCCTATAGTATTATTAATAGCCTTAATAGCTATTTAAAGGATAATCTCACAGTCTATATTAGGTAGGTCTTTATAGATAATTATATATACCCTCTATAATATTACGTAATATTACTTAACCTTACTAATAGAGTTATAGGCCTTAACTAGCACTTTAGTTGTAGTTATTAAAAGCGCCTAAAGGGCACTTTACTACTCTAATAACGCGAAGTTAGTACTAGCGTTAGTAATAGCAATATCTAGTAGCCTGAGGTAGGTATAGATCTAGCATTATTTAAAGGCGTTAAGTATTATAGTTATAGATAAATCCTTTAGGAATTTAGCTATATTAAATATAGTTGCGGTATTAATAATATAGAGTACTAGGCGCCCTTTAAGGTAGATAATATTAATAACTATAGCGTAGTTAAAGTTATAGTCGTCTCTAATTATGAATTTAAATTAATTTAGTGCCCCTATATTAAGTTAGTAGCATTTATAAAACTTCATGAGATATTTAAGTAGGCGTAACTTAACTTAGTGGCCGGCTTGCTAGAGCACTTTGTGAAGTCGGTAGACTAATAGGTAGCTAAAACGTTAATAGAGTCTTTGTAATTTAGCCTCCGTGAGGTTATTATAGGCTAAAACCTTCTCTATCTCTAATAATAGCTATAAGTAGCCCTATTTATATATAATAGGTATAATAAGGTTACTCTATTGCAAGCAGTTTTAAAGGTTATTGAAATATATGCCTAACCTATCTATATCTGCTAGATAGAGCAAGAAGGGGGTATTTGTAGATACTATATAGAAGATTATATCCCTAAATAGCGTAGGGATAGTTATTGTCCCTATTGAGCTAATAGCCCCTCCTAGCCTAAACCTTATGCTTGCCCCTTTTGCTATTATAGGGTTAATTATGATATTAGGTATAACTCTCTTGAGTGCTTTAAATTAGCCCTTGCTAGCTATTGAAAATCCTGCTGCTCCCATATTGGGGATAATGCCTTAGAAGGTCTCTAAAGAGTATCTTCCTTTAAGTGTGAATAATTTGATGGGTATAGGCCTAGCTAATTCTTTGAATAGATCTGAGTGCGTAATGGCGTAGTAGGCTGCTTAATTGAGCAATATCCTCAAGATAGTCTTTTTATCTATAGTAGGGACTAAATTAGTGCTCTAGCTATTGTTTAGGTTTGCGAATTGGGTGAAGAACGTGTTGTGCTACTCCTCTTTGGAGTTGCTATTATTATAATAGTTTCTGCTCTTACTAAGCGATTAGAAATATATTTCAATCTCCTTATCCTTATTATTATTTGCTGCTAAATTATTAGTTATTCTTTCTATAGCCCCCTTATAGTAGGTTAGGAACTACTAGTAGGCTGCCTTTAATTTGTTGAGGGCTTATGGGTTATTTTGCTATTATAAGTATGCCTCCTCCTTCTCCTTTTGTATATAGTTGGTTAAATAGTATCTAGGTTCTTTATAAATATAGTATTTTATATCTAATTACTATTGTTTTTAGCTGTTTTTGTTGTCTCTCTATAGCTTAGGCCTTCTGAATCTGCTGTTTTAACTCTTGCTATTATATTTGCAGTCTGTCTAGTATTGTTTGGCGTGATATTGGCCTTATGATAGTTGACTATTTATAAATGTTATTGTATTGCTAATAGCGACCTTGAGTTGCTTGTAGAGGCCTTTGAAGGTTTTTGATGGGTTTGTAGTAGCCTATTTATACCCTTTGATTCCTTAGTGTCAGCGTCTTCTCAGTACGCCTGTGGCAGTACCGAGGGGGTAATAAGACGTTTAACGAATAGCAGTGAACAGGAACGATATACAGTAAAACAACAAAAGATAGGTCTTCATATAAAAGGAGTAAAAGTCTTATATTCTCATATTCTATGCTACTGGTCTTATTTATAGACGGCAGATACTACGTAATAGTGGTAGTATGCCACGTATTAGTAACTATATATTATAGTACGTAATAGTAACTACGCACTATTTATACAGTAATATCTGCCCCCAAATAGAAAAAGCTATTATCCTAATAGCAACTATATCCCATCCTCCGCAAAATAAGGCTATAGTACGGGCGATTTAATCAAAAATATCGCTAATATTATTAGCCTTATGCTTCTTATTTAGCATAGTAGTCTTAGGGGTAGCGCGGATAGGGGTCGGGGAATTAATCTTGGGGACCCTGCTAATAAGAGCGCAGAGGGAAGCAACCTCAGAGCAAAGGGCTTCTACCTCCTTATTAACCTTAGTAGTAGCCTAAGTAATCTTATTACCTAAAACCTACTTAGTAACCATACCATTCTCAATATTAGTAAGGCAGTTAGTAAAGTTATTCTAACCTATAGTACTAATAGCCTTAATATTAGCTTTAAGAGCAGAAACGCAGGGAATAAGCTTATTATAAAAGCTAGTAGTAAGAGCAGCAACCTAGATATTAGTACGTTTAGTAGTAGTAGCAATATTATTAGCAGTCTTATAGGCCTTACTAGTAGTAGCACGGGCAGCATTATTAATTATATAGATACTCTAGAGGCTAATAACTATAGTAGGTAACATTAGGTCGGCGTAATTAAGCGTAATAAGACTGCTAGCAATCTTAGCATTAAAGGTGCTAGGATAATAGGAGATAAATACTATAAGTACGGACGCGCGGGAAGGAAGCAAGTAGCTATATATAAGACCGCTTAGTATAGTAATTAGAGCGCATTCGCAGGTGCCTTAGATGCAGCAGACCGCTAGGTTAGAGGAGATATTAGTAATTATATGCTTCTCACTAAAGATCTCCCTGAGGAAGGAGAAGACTTTAGTCTAAAGGGCGTTATTAGGGAACTACATAAAGAGGGTAATAGCAGCTTTATTAGTAGTAGCGCGGGTAATAGGTCCCTTGGGGCGGCGCTTAGTAGCGGGGTTACTAGGGATAGCAAGCATATTATTATTATTATCCTCCTCCTTAAGTTCCTCCTTATTATCCTCCTCTTCCTCCTTAATGGGGTTATTAAGAAGATTATTATCCTTAGCTAAAGAGTTAGAGCTAAGGGGAAGAGTAGGACGCTAGGAGGGAGTAATGCCGGGGCGGACAGCTAGTCTAGAGTTCTCATCAATAGGGTTATTAATATCCATATTATTATCATCAGGATGGGGGGAGGTAGGGTCAAAATACTTAGATCTATTAGGGCTAGCGGGATTAGCTATGGAGTTAGTAGTAGTGCGGAAGGTACTAGTAGTATCCTAGGAAGGGGTAGTAGCGCTAGCAGTAATATTAGAGAGGCGATTAGTAGATATTATTATATTAAGAAGAATAGCAGCAAATTAAAAAAGAGTAATAAGAGTTTATAAAAAGTAGAAAAGAAAAATAAATAAAGTAGTAAAGTAATAAAATAGTATAAATTTTAATATATATAGTATAGAAGAAAAAGTTAGGTTTTTATATATAAAATTTAGGCAGAAGGCGCAAAAGCTTAAGTTAAAAAACTATGTAAAAGTGAAGTAAATAGTTAATATAGAGATGCGCATCAGCCTTATAGGTTATAAGTCTAATATTGCAAAGAATAATAGCTTTGTTAGATAAGATACCTTGATGGCCCGCCAAGGCTTAGCGCGGTATAATACTACTTCTATAAAAGAAGGCTATCTCTAGGCAAAGCTAAGTAAAGGCATTATATATAGTCCTAAAGAAAGTAGTAGTAATATTTAAAGGGATCCTATTGTAGGATGGGAGCAGCGCAGTTAGCCCTACTCTTTGTTAGTATGGAGCAGCAATGCCGTTTTAAAGGCTTTAACTATATTACTAGTATAAATAAGCAGGCTTTCACATAGCTCCCATATATTTTTAGCTATAGAGTAGCCCTTCTACTTAATAAGATATTAAATAATAGGATTACGCCTTTACTAATTAATCTATTAGTTAATAAGGCGCTCTACCTCATACTTATTATAACTATCTATAATAATTAGTTATAGCAAGGCCAGCATCTAATAAAACAGGTCTAATCCCTTCGCTAATTAATAAAGTGAAGTAATATTAAGGATTAAGTAGATCTTCTAGATAGCTAGGAGATTAAGCTAGTAAGCTATAAAGTTAACTTTAGTAGTAATTTAAAATAGGCTAGCTTAGGTTACTAACTATTTATACTTTAGGCAGCTAAGTAGGTAGTAACCCTTATTAAGGCAAACCTAAACCTAGTTACTAATATTAAATTTAATATCTATTTAATAATAATTATAATACTACTAGCAGATTTTATTAGCTATATTAATAAGGCTAGTAGCTTCCTCCTAGTAGGTATATTAGAGGACTTTAATAGCCTCTATTAGCATAGATGTATTAGTAATAGTATTAAGGATAGCCTAGAGGCAGAAGCCTAGCATAACCTCATTTAGGGACTAGCTAATAGTAGTCAATAACATATTATTAAGGTTATACTAAAGGCAAGAAGAATATCTACCTAGGGGGTATCCAGGTCCGCCTATATATAATATTATAGGGCGATCTCAATAATCTAGTTAGTCTGCTTGCTCTAGCTATTAGTCTGAGAATAATATATAGTAGAGAGGAGGAGCTTAACTCTTAATATAGAAAAAATAGCCTTCTAGATCTTTAAAATAAATTTAGAGTCTTAGTTACTAATAATACATATTAGGATACCCTAGTTACATATTAGCTAAAACTAAATAAATATAAGTCCCCAATCCTAAGCAGTATATTACTTATTACTAGGGATTAAAAGCTCTTTCTTAGAGAACTTATATATCTATATTAAGAGGCAGTCAAGTATATTATAGCCTAATAGAGCCTAAAACGTGCCTGTAGAAGGAATAGGAGGCAAGTCCATAATAAAGTCAATTATCACAGTATAATAGGGGCAGAGCACCATAGAAATAAGTTAAAAGGTGCTTAGAGGTAAGCTATAATTAATACTATTCTCCTAATATCCTAAGTAATAGCAGATATATAAGCAGTAGGCTTTCACCTTATTACAGAACTAAGTCCCAGCTAACTTATAAATCATATAATTAATACTAAAATAATACTTATTATTATACGCTAACTAAAGAACATTAGGAATAATAGCTTGGGGAATATAGAGCCTCTCTATATTATTAGTATTAATGTGAAAAAGGAGGCTATTACACTATATCTATAGCTAAACCTAGAAATATTTAGGGTAATAACTATTAGCTATAGCATAGCGCTCTTCCTTAAGGGTATCATAAGGTGTAATAATATACTATTACTTAGCGTTATTATTAGCAATACCGCACAAAATAGCGCTATATCTTTAGTTATCAGCATAGGCCTTTACAATCCAAGCAGAGAACTCCACATTAAGGTAGATAATAGTCTCAGCAGAAGCTCCTAGCATAGAGGCCTCAGCAAACCTAATAAAATCGGAGGGACCACAATTAGTCACCTTTTCAGCAATACTATTATTAATATTAGTAAGTTTATTAACCTTAGGGAATAGTGAGGCTTAACTAGAATATTAAAGTAATAGGAGCTAGGAGAGAGCATCTAGTACTATATTAAGTTTACCTAAGATATAAGTAATATATAATTAGAACTATAAGAAGTAATTAGCTATATTAGTAAGCTTTAGATTTACTTTCATAAAGTTAAGTATATATAGCGAGATATAAGTAAGAATACTATAAGTAGTAGCATAATTAGTAAGGATATTAATAAGCTAGTAGTTAGACTAAACTAGCTTATAGAGCTTCTAAATAGCCCATACTACGCTAGCAACCTCCACTTCTATAGCCCAAAATCGGTATTCAGTAGGTATAGTTACCCTAGAGAGAAATAGGATAGGCCAAACATCAGAGGTCTTAAGTATAGTAAGGTCAATCTCAGTATTAGGGAGTTTATCCTCTAACTAGAATACTATAACTCTAAATCCTCCTTTATATATATCTAGCTTAATAAAGAGTTCCTTAGTAGGATCATAGTAATACTAGGCGACTTAACTATAGAAGTTCTCTTATAGGGCAGTCTAAAACTTAATCTCCTCTTCTATAGGTTTAAAGGTAACCTTAGTAAGGTAATAAGTATATATCTATTTAGCTACTCCTTATAGTAGCTTATCCTCACTATAGAGGAGGGCAGAAAGAACTATTTTGCAGCAAGTAAGGAGTACTATAATAACATCAAACTATAGTATATTATAGCATAGCTATCCTACTATCCCAAGATATCTCTTAAGGTTATAGAGGTTATTAGGGAATGCAAGCTGCTGAAAAGCCTTAATATAGTTATTAGTATATAAGACTCTAGTAGTATTAACTATATAGCTAAGGAGCCTTATAGAGGTAAAGCTAGCAAACTAATTCTCTATAGAGATATAGAGATAGCTATTCTCAAGGAGCTTAAGTATAATCTCAATATACTAGAGGTAATCCTTACCAGTATTACTAAAGATCATAATATTATTAATATAAGCTTAAATAAACAAAATAAGTTATCTATAAAGCATTAAGTATATACAGGGGAGTTCTTAAACCCCATCAAAATAATATTAGATACCTCAATACCACATAGAGAAATCATAGCTATCTAATTATAGTATTTAGAATATACTAGAAGCTAGTAAAAAGATCTAGTGGCGTTAAGTACTATAACCCAGCCCTTACCTCATAAATAGTTAAGGATATCATCCTAGTCCAGGAGAGGGTATATATTAAGAAGTATAACCTTATTTAACAGGCGAAGGTTAACCACCAAGCAGCCTTTTTATACTCTATTTACTATACGCCACATAATAAATAAGGGGCATACAATAAGAACTAATCTAATAATAAAGGATATCTTACCTTTAGAGTAGAGGCTATTAAGCTTACTATAAATAAGCTTAGTATCTTCTATCCCTAGGGGGAAGAGGCGGGAGGCCTTAACCTAGCTTTACTAACTATTAATAAAGTTAATATATATACCTTCTTTATTAAATATTAGGATAATACTACAATTACAAAAGATATTATAGTAATTAAAAACTACCTTTAAGTAAGCTATAAAAGTAGGGTTACTAGTATAGATCTCAACACTAGCAGCCAACTTAATCGTAAGTATACTATTAGGCTAGGAGATACTATAGGAGAGGACTTCTATAGAGCTGGGATTTATAGTAAGGGTATTACTAGATACTATAGTATAGAAGGCTTCCTCTATTATAATTAATAGGGCATTAGGATATTTTAGGAAAAGAGTATTAATATTAGCCTAACTAATAAGGTTCGCAGTATTAGTACTATTAAAGCGAGTTAAAGTGCTAACTCTCATCCCTTTAGGGATATTAAGTAGCCCAATTAAAGGGTTTCATAAAAGGACTAGCTTTAGGGTATCTAGAGTAATAACGCTATTAACTATAGAAGGGATCCAGAAAAAGAAACGCTACAACTAGTCTCAGTTACTAGCAGTTAGGGAAGCTAGGAGGTTAATATAGTATACTACAGCAAAGACGGAATTATAGGGAGAGATTATAGTAGCTTGTATAAGGTTAACCATCTAGATAATAGAGAGAATGCTCTTATAGATCATATTAGTAGCTATACTATATATAGAGCGGAACTTTATAATCCCTTTATTAAAGTTAATAAGCAACCTATAGTTTTTATAAAAAGGTATACCTAAGAGTAGGTTTACGCTAAGTAAGTTAATAACTCCTATAGTAATAATAATATAAGCCTAAATAAGTATACTACTAAGTATGCCTAGGAAATAGAAATCAAAAATAGCTTCTTCTATAACCTTAAAGAATAAGTTTATAGCTACTATATAGCAGGGGTCCACTAGGCGTAGGTAGGCCTTACTAATAAAGCGATCTATCTACTATTAGTTAATAAAGATAATAGAAGCACTAGTATTAATATAAACTTCCTCTATAAGCCCATTAACCTAGGCAGATATATAGAGGTGGAGATAGGTCTACTTATAGAAGCAAGTGCTCTTCTACAGTTTAGGGGAGGCATCAAAAACTTAGCTAGCCTCTAAAGTAAAATTAGTAATATAATTAGTAGTAAGTACAGTAGCATTAGTAGTAAGGCCTATAAAAAGGGGGCGCTCAGCATCCAAAGCTAATATATTACTAGAGTTGCAAATAAGATCATCCCATATAGGCTAGTAGTTAGTCTCCTTCTTTAGGGAGAGAAGCATTACTAAGTTAGAGCTATAATTACTTATCTATCCTACTTATAGCTAATATAAGTCAGATAGGTTAAGTTATTCATAGATATTAATAAGCTTATATCTATTATTAATAAGGCAGTTAATAATAGTCTCAGGGTTAGTATCCTCAAAAACCTAGTAGGCTTAATTACTATAATAGTATTAAGCTATCTATTATAAGTAGTTAAACTACTAAGGATATTCCTAAGGCTTTTAAGTATTATAGTAGCTATCCTGGGGGGCTTAGTTGCCCGCTAGCTTATTAGCCTAATGCGGGGTATTTTAACTATTAGCGCGGTTCAGCTAGAATCCTCTGCAATATCTAGACTAGTAATACTAATAGTTCTATCGCGGGGAATCCCAATAGGAGTATAAATAACCCCAATAAGTAGAGTTATCTAGTATAGCTAAGTAAAGGGCGTAGTAAGCTCCTAGGCCAGATAAGAAAGGAGCGTAAGCATACTAAATAGTGCAGCATTTCTTATCTATAAGCGAGAGATATATATCTATTATATCTATTATCCTAGGCTTATAGAGAAATCATTAGAGTTCTAGATTAAGGGATTAATAAAAGACTATAAGTAG
>JAXCEF010000399.1:0-51682 GCA_037178605.1 Colletotrichum euphorbiae
CCCACCCCCCCTCCACGGCTGACTGCGGTGCATCGCGACGGAACATCGCCAAGTGTCGCTTCTGCTGCTCACCCAACCCCTGCCTCCTTCCGCCTCCGCTTCACATTCTCGAGGGAGGGCGGACGTCCGACGAGATTGGCGGAGAGTGGTTTTTTTTTTTTTTTTCTCAAGACATTAAGCTGATGCAACTTCTTGCCGTCGCCCTTGCGGTGACGGAGCACAGGGGAATCCGGGCCACTCCGGCTCCGTATGAGGATCGGAATGCCGGGTGCGGCCTTCGTGATGGGCAAGTAAGAACGGTCTCCGTGGTGGGCGTGCTTTCCGGGAATTATTCGAGATTGATGAGACGAGGCGACGTACGGACACTTACTCCTACCACAGTTCGTCCTTTGTGCGTTCAATCTGGCAACGGACACTTCACGACGTGTCGGAAAGTACGTGTCAGCTGAGCCAATGTTTCAAAATTTCCGCGCGTCCATCATACACCGCCTTGGAAAAAAGTTCATTGACTTCCAAACATCTCAACCTTACGCAGTACTTTGCTATCCGACAAGAGTTCGCTCTCATGCCTCATACCTTGCTTGGGCTCATCCCTTTAACGTCCGCAAGACGACTTCTAGCGCCAAAAGAATTGACGTATTTTTTACTAGTTACTGAGAACAGTAAATCTGCACTCTCTATAGCTTTTGATTTGCTGAAAATCCCTGCGAATCCATGACGATTAGCAGCACTAAAATGCGTAGCGCTGGACGTCAGGGATAGATAGCGTCGTCGGTGTTTCTGCCCAACCGTGTCCCATGTAAAGCACTCAGGCGTTAGTTAGACTAGACCAAAGGCCTGTCAGACTTCAAAGATGCATCCGGCACGGCGAACTGACACCCGCTGGCGCATCAATCCACTAAACCTTCCAAGGGACTGACTGCTGCATCCATCCTTGCCCGTATAATGATCTGCATAAGAAGGACGTGCAGGATCCGAGAGCGAAGTCCTGATTGGCTTTGTGTTGTTGACCAGAAGTGCAGGCGTTTCTAATTTTCCCCATTCCCAAAGGAACTAATGACTAACGACTTGTAAAAATGGAATTTCCATTGGGATTGCGACTTTTCGGGCACACAATCACAGGCTTGTTGCAGACGATTTCGACATGCCGATTTGATTGCTGGATCGTATTGTTTATGGAGCGTGTATCTACTGCAAACGCCTGCAAGACTCGATAGAGACGTACTTCGCAGCCATGATCCCGCCAAATCCTGCTTTTTTCTATTCCCAATGTCTTCTCGCAACACTCAATCAATATACAGGGAAATACGTCTCGATTGGCCAAGAAGATAAACTAGAAGTTCGAATGACCGAAAAAGAAAGGTAACCATTCCGAAACCGAGAATCGAACTCGGGGCTATGCCTGGCCTCTCAATAGAATGAGAGGGCATCATGTTGGCCACTACACCATATCGGAAGTTGTTATACATTAATATGTCCAAGGCTAAGATAACAAGGTCTAGCCAACCGTTCCCTCCGACAAAACATTCAACGACACTCGACTTTGACCTAGCCGTCAACTCCCCGATGAGAAGTGTTCGACACCTCTCTGAAATTTAACCATTTCTGGTTAGTCCAATTCAAACTTGGCGACTTATCTTTCAGACGATTTACATGATAGACACCGCCATTGTCGCTTTGGAAATGCGGGGACTCATTCGAAGAGTGATATCTCTATTGGATCCCCCATGATTACCAAAAGCATCGCTTCGCTTTGCTGCGCTGTTCAACGACAAAAGGGAGATACCAGTGGGAATCAACACATGCCTATCGACTGGATCCGAGGGGAGGGAGGCCTCGTCTCTTAAGGTCGTCGTTTACCTCGTCAACGTGTTCGAAGAAGTGACCTTGCATCGTGTCCCAGAGAGAAGCTGGTGGTACTGTTTGGCCAAAGTTAGCCTGAGTGATCCGACGAAGCAATGAAAAAAGAAACAATCTTGCCTTCAAGTACTCCGCTTCTTTCTAAAGCATACCGAGTCACGGCGCAATGCGTGCTGATCTGGAACATGAATCCTATCTCCTCAGGTTACTCGTAATGCTCGCTCGTTGCCGGCCGCTGGCATAAAAACCTACCAAGGAACCCTTCACCGACACGCAGGGGCTTCAGTTCATTAGCTGTCGCTTGCTCGAAAGCCTCGTGGGTTTCTGTTATGCTGTCAGCCACGCTGTTCCACGGCGTCGTCAAAACTCACCTCCGTGAGGCATGTAACTTGATTGGAAGCTTAGTCCGCCAGCCTCCAGGTTACGGCTGGTGCCCTTGTAATCACCATACACGATGCCCACTACTTCGGTTGCCATGTTTCGATGATAGTACTGCCTCCCGTTAGCAAGCCAGATGACCGTCGTTGTCTGTGTACCATACCGGTGGGCGGAAAGTGTCGGTCGCCGAGGAATACTTGGGCGTGAAGAACATGAAATCCGTCGTGGGAACACCCGGGATCTTGGACTTGGCCGTCAAGACGGTGTAAAGGCTGGGGTCGGCTTGATCTCTGTCCGTATAGGCTGCGGTGACGAACTTTTTTGCGGCATACTTGAACGGAACGTAGCTGCCGCCGGAGATGAGTAAATTGTGGATTTGGGGATGAAGCGGCAGGTGTTGCATACTTGCCGTCCCACGCCACGACGTCGAATGGTGTGTGGTTTTGCTTGCAAGACCATAGATTCCCAGCTAGCTTATACACAACTGCGCTCTTGTGAGTTCGTGGTATTGTGTTATGAGGGCCGGGCAGGCATACTTTCCCATTCAGACGTGTCCATGTCAAAGGATGCAACGGGAGACTCGAAGTCCCGCGGAAGGGCCAGACCGTTGCTTCCCAGAGGGCCGAGTTCTGGAAGCTCGTAACGGCTTCCAAATAACTCCTGGACGTCTGCGCTGTTTAGTTGGTAATTTTTTGAGGGAGTCAACAGATGCTTACAACCCCTAGAAGGACCATCGGGTAGATCGATCTTGAACCGAATGCCAGTTTGTATTACGGCCAGTTCCCCGGGCCGTACCATCATTCTAGGGGAAGATCAGCTTCCATCAGTCGGCTCCAGCGGTTCGTAAACTTACCTTCCGAATTCCGTCTGAATGTCGATTCTTCCCTCCTGTGGCACAAAAAGCATGTCTCCATCGTTGCTACAAAACGCGCGCTTCTTCATCGACGTGTTCGCCGTGTAGATGTGCACGGCCTGGCCCTCCTTTGCCAACGGGTCTCCGTGCCCGACTACTGTCTTAAGCCCCTGAACGAAGTCGACAGCCGTTCCGTCGGTGCTCGGAATCGGAAGAGCCCTCCAGCAAAGGCTTCCAGGGACGAATTCCACGTCCTCGTTACTTGAAGTGAATTTCGACTCAATCTTTGCAGGTAAAGGGGTTAGGGTTTTCTTGGGGTAGACGCTGATCTGATGGCTGACTCACATCTGCGTTACGCGGCATTTTTGCAACATTCCCATGAGCGACTGACGGATAAATTCGATAGAACCAAGCATGTTGAATGTTGCTTCGAGACGCCACAAAGGACGAGCCATTCAACTGTTCCGAGTAAAGACTATACTTGACCTTCTGCGGGACATTGCAGGATTGTGGTAGGGTTCCCGGGCTTCACTCGTCAGCTCAGCTTCGTGTACTGGTCTTTCTGCCATCATTACTTACACGGCTTCTGAGGCAAATCTGTTCCCAAATCCGACTTGATAGGTGTACGGATCTTCGGGAGTGGGATTCGTAGAGAAAGCATGTTGGGCAGAGGCGCCAAAAGCCAGAGGTGGTTCCGGGGTTTTCGGATACCTCTTCGAATTTGGAATGATAGCTCCCATGGCCGTGGAAGTTGGTGAGAATTTGGTGGGAAAGGAATGGATAGACGTTCGTGTCTGGATCACTTTGTCCTTAGAGAACCGTGGGGACCGACAATTCCACGTACGACGTTGTGGCGTCTGGGTACTGCTGATGGAACAAGCGACCTAGGCCGAGAGGAGGCCCTTGCATCCGCTTACACTACCTTAGGCAGATCAATCTACCAGCCTTTGTAGGCGCAGACATTGATCTTGGACATCCCGACTATACTTCTAGGTGTACAGTGCGGCGGTGCGTGTAATAAGTATCCGAGAGACCTGGCGAGGGAACATATCGTTTCTTGCCTGCCGGGCCGGCGCTTGGGGTCCTAGGCATCTGGTGTAGCCCCCCCTCCCCGCCCCGAATCCCCCCACTCGTGATGGACGATTTGCTGCAACTCAAAGTGAACAAGCCTATTCGGTTATTGGCTACATCTCAGGATGTCACTGTGGGACGTCGCAGCGAAACACTAGTGCCATGTCCTTTCGAAATGGGCAGATGTACGCAGTAAGCTTTGGCCAACGCTCGCCTTTTGCGCAGCCAACGGCCTTAGTGGGAAACATCAGGCCAAGCAGCCCGGATCACGCACAGGCGTTGTTGATGACCGCCTTCTGGCCCGGGCTGGCGTCTTGCTACGGGTTGAGGTTGGATAATGGGATGCATCGGTCGTTATCCGAGCTAGGATCCCGTGCTGGGCCTCGAACACGGCGCTGCGTCGAATAATATGAGCTGCAGTGCGAATTTGTTGGAAGTAAAGCCGGGCGATCTGGTAATTCTTTGTCTGTACCTCGCGATGTACGTCTCATTCTGTCTGTCAGCTCCTGTGCCAGACTGCGGTTGCGAGTGTGTCGTCTTGCTACTATTACTGTGGTAGTTCAACAATATTTGCTTGCGGTCCAAAGGAGGCGCATATGGGTGTACAGGAAAACCATGGGAATGGATCGTTCAAGACGCAAAGATGCAGCCAAGCGAGAGGTGCCGCATTCCTGGGAAGGAACAGCTGATGATTGGATTTCAACAGGATTACAGAGGCACCCCATAGCCTGCGGCCGGCAGTCGTTAGCTCGAGATGCTCCAAAATTGGACTACCCGGCTGCCCGGCATGAGGTGATGCCCTAGATCGTTCTGCTGCAGCTTCCTCGACCTGACCTCAGCATCCTACGGGTTCAAGATGCTCTTAGGCAGGTTGTATCGGCGGTCAAGCAAAGTGGCACCATGACCTACTGCTCATTGTCGGTAGTCTCAGGGATGGGACAGGACGTAGACCGCCTGGCCATTCGGGCTGATTCTGGCCGAGGCACTTCATGAAGATGCCGTTGTCGTACCCTCTCTTGCCATTAGCGGCACTGTCTCGGCGCTGGACTCGCAACCAGTGAGCAGGGAGATGGCAGAGTTGCCTCCTAAGCACCAGGCATGCAGCACACAGTGACACAGAGGCCCCTGCAGATCGCTACTGACAAATCCCGCTGTCAGGTTGGCCTCCGGGCTAATGGCGTCGTCGAGAACCACAGTAGTCCTTGATTGTTAGTCCATTTCATCGGCTAGCGTCCGTTGGAATGTGCGGTTCGTACTCTGTATTGATCTCAGATAGCCGAGCCGAAGTCTGTAGACGCACAACTGATGGAACGAATTTGAGGATGTCACCAGGCCCCAGAGATTCTGTTTTGTTAGACTGGCCCCTTATCCCCCTTCTCATCGATGTCCACGATGACGACAACATAGTCGAAGCTATTTCGGCGCAGGTTTGCGGCCTCGACTTGAGGAAGACGAAGGCATCCCTAGCGAGTATTTCTGGGACAGTGGTCTGGTTTTCCACGAGTAAGAATTGAGGCGAAGAGGGTCCATGTTGAGTCAGGACGGCTTCTTTGCCTGCCCGTTCGAGTGAGATTGGCGCATCTAGAGGCGGGCAAGGGGCGGGCAAGGGGCGGGTAGCGCGTAGTAAGGTTTTTGGAGGTTTTCTGCTGGCGAAGTCTCCCCACATCCGAGGAGAAAAGATGGGAGCAAATTATTGATAGTAGCGCGTCGTAGTATACACGTGTATGCAGCAGCGCAGTGGTGTGCGTGTGCGCCAGGGGGCTCGGGGGTCCCAAATTTGGGTCTTGTAGGCGCTTTTCGGAAGCCGGGAATGAACCCAGGAAATGTAACGCAGCTGGAGAAGGTAGAGACAGGACAAGCAACGCCAGTCGGAAGAAACAGTCTGAGCTGCGGCGGATACGACAAGGTCGGAATCGGTATTTTAGGAAATTAATAATTATCCGCAAGTAAGGTGAAGGGGGCCGTTAGACCGTTGGCACTGCTGGGTCGTTGCCAATGAGGACGTCGGAGATAAGGTTGGGCTTCGCTTAATGTGGTGGTAGGTTTCATTGTCGATGTTGGATCGGATTGTGAACTGTGCCTGGCTTGCATGTACCAAAGTCCGGTTATCGTAACTGCATTGTAACTGTATTGCAACCACACGAAGGCCCTAGTCTGGTCTTGTCGAAGTTGCTCCAGTACTGGGCCGCATGAGATGGGTATTGGATTCATCTGCAAGCTCCAGCCAGGTATCGTGACCCTGAACGACTGCAGGATAATCCGGCAGACGACTAACGAATCCAATGGAGAGTAAAAGCGGGACCGGGGAGTTCCAGCGAGCCCGGCGGATGTGTCCCGAAGAGGCCTGTCCGCTGCTGCATGTTTAAACGGACGAGATTGCCCTTAGCCATGGGAATGAGCAGGTAGAACCAGAGATCAAACTCTAAAGAAGAAGCAAAGCGTGCCATTACTTACTTTGAAGGTCCAAGTCCATATGGGTTCTGTGTGTCGACACAGCCCGAATACGAAGAAAGCCGACGAGAGTCGTGAACATTGCGGTGGTGGTGGTGGTGGAATCCTGGCCCTGGAGCCGCTGGCCCTGGAGCCGCTGGCCCTGGAGCCGATGGCCCTATCTTATGGCTAAGGGATTCCCTCCCGCAGCGGGTTGAAGGGGAGGTGGTCAGTGACATTGGGATGTGCCGGTATGCGGATTTGCCTGCCCCGAGCAGAATCGCACTGCGCCTCTGATCCTCGATTGCGTATGTGCCAAGGGTACCGAGGTATGAAGATATACAGTATGGTAGTCAGCTAAGGCAAGGTTAGGTGAGGGGCAGCCCGGCCAGTTTGTGCCGTGTACCTTAAGGTAAGGTAGCGTGTGTAATACGGCCAGGGCAGGGCAGATAGGGCAGAGCGGCGTCATCGGAAAAGGCAAACAGGACGTCAACCTCATGTCGGTGAGAGGCCAAAGTCTAAAAGCGTTGGTGACGCCGGGCCAGGGACAGAAGAGAAGAGGTCGGGTACATAATTAAAAGATGGGTTAAAAAGTCCAGGCCACCAAACGCCACTTGACGTTTGACTTTCGGTCAAAAGCTGAGACAGCCGTTAAGTTAATCAAGCGCGCACTTAGACGACCTTCGGCTGCTGAGGAAGGTTTTGCCTGTGTGATGGCTTTCCATTCTCATTGTAAGTTGACGGGAAAGTGGTGAACTTGTGTGTTGTACGCAAGGTACGTAAGTTCATAATCATGGCTGTTGGAGGGGAGAGGGGCAAGCCGTTGCAGATTTCCATGTGTATCCGAATGCTCGGCCCAATAAAAAAAAAGGACCAAAAAGGGACCTAAAAAGGACCAAAAAAAAAGCGCGGAAATACACGCGAGAATGGAGTCGGTCTCTTGGCTTCATGTCAGTCTCTGAGAGGACCAAGTCAGTCACACACAGCAGCGACTCTGTCATGGTCCAATCCACCATGACCTGAGCAATATCGGATGTCCATCGTCCAGTGTCCATCGTCCACCGTCCGACCCGGCGTCAGTTCCCACCCGAGTCTCCACTCCATGGACGCCTTCTGCGGCGGGGCTGCCAACCGGTCGCCATCTCCACCAGATTGGTCACCCTCTCTGGAATTGGAAGGAAGGACCATTGGATTGTTGGACGGTGAGGCGAGTGGCAGGAAACCGGGAAGGGTCTCTCGTCCAATCGTGACTGCCTCTTGCCTTGCACTTGCAGTTGCAGTTGCAGTTGCAGTTGCATTTGCATTTGCAGTCGGGTTGTATTTGCTTGCACTCGCACTTTCTCAAGTTCTCAACCCAACCCAATCCAGTCCCCATCGCAACTCAAGGCACCTTACTCTCCCATCGCACTTGCATCTGCTTGCACTTGCACTCGTTTTCGAACTTGCAGTCGCCTGAGGCATCGCCTTTCATTTCATCATCCTGATCCGCGTCTCGCTTTCGCTTTGCCACATTCACCGTCCATCTTCCCATTCCCGCTATCGCTTCACCACCACAGCCCCCGTCCACAAACACGACCTGACACAGACGTTGCGAACTTTTCGAGTCAACCAAACACAGAGTTATTTGCCTCCACAAGCACTTGACTTGTACATTCAGGAGCGTCAGTACAAATTCCGACTACAGCTTCACCCGGAGCTTCGTCTTCATGGTCCCAAGTCCGGACTTGGCTGCCTCGTTTCGTTTGAATGCTTGACGTTTCGGTCACGCCCTGCCTCTAAATCGTTGCACCAAGGTCCATGGTCGCGGACAGATCTCCGCTCCTACATCGTTAGGCTCACTCGTCTGTCTACCCGGGTCAGATCAACGCGGGGGCGGGCGTCCACAAGTCGCCGATCCTCGAGCCAGTTCTCGACCTCTTATCCTCTTATCCTCTTCGTAATCTGTTTGGGGCGCCTAGGCACTGCGAACGAGGGGCTTACCACAGCACCACGCACACCATCGTGGTTGTTGCGACCTATGGCACCGGCCCGGTCTACTACCGGTCATCTGAAAAACTTCATCACAGCATCCTTGGACACAGCATCCTTGGACGCAGCATCCTTGGACACTGCCTCCTTCAGGGCGGGCCATTGCACTTCTCCGGCCAACCCGTCTTCCGCTAACTCCGCCATTCCGCCTCGTACCCTGTCATCCAACCTGGTGAGAACTTCTCCCGGCAGGCACTTGAAACTTTGAGTCATCCAAAGCCAAACTGCTGCTCCTTTGGGGATACTCCTCGTTACTCGAGCCTCCCGCAGGACTTTGGGTTTCGGGGCCGTTGCTCAACTTCGTCCGGACCAGTCAATCCCGCGGGCTGTCTGCAACGTTTGCAAGCCAGACGCCCGTCAGCCACTACATCGCGACAATTCACTTCGTACTCCTCGACGGAAGATATCCGCCGGAGCATCCCGATATTGTTCTGCTGTCCATCAGGACTCTGAAAGACTGGCTGACGCGGTCCTGCTGTTGGCAGTCTGAGCAGGGACGGTAGTCTGGACTTTCAGACGACTAGGGGCCACCTGGTCAGTACTTGAATAGCCACAGTTTCTGCTATTGCGCTACGCAGGGAGCTGGCAAACTGCGCAAATCAGTGCAACTCCTACTTCTAAGAGCACCACTCAACTTCTGCCGCCGACGGAAAAGAGCGCATCAATAACAATGGCCGAGACTCTTCACATCCCTGACGCAGACGCTGCCTGGCTGGCGCCGCATTTGCCATCAGAATCTGCCATTCAGTCAGCCAAAACTCTGAACCGCCCCTTTGTCACCCTTACATTCGCAACTTCGTTGGACTCTTCGCTATCTCTTGCTCCTGGTGTGCGAACACGCCTTTCGGGCCCCGAGTCCAAGGCCATGACCCACCACCTGCGTCGTCACCATGCCGCTATCCTGGTCGGCGTTGGAACCGTCATCGCTGACGACCCAGGGCTGAACTGCCGTATGGATGGTGCAGACCTTGATGCCCAGCCCCGACCCATTGTTCTAGATCCTCGTGGCCGTTGGGACTTCTCTGAGCACAACAAAGTGTTTGAAGTCGCGCGCGCGGGTAAGGGGTTGGCACCTTTCGTACTCACCAAGTCTGCATCCGTCAACTCCGAGAGGCAGGCTGTCTTGGAAGCCCACGGCGGAAAATTCATTCTCCTTGACACTCGGGGGTCTGAACCAAGGTTCCACTGGCCATCCGTTCTGTCTGCCCTCCACGCCGAGGGTCTACATAGTGTCATGATTGAAGGCGGAGGACGGGTCATCAACTCTCTCCTCCATCCTGACTACCAGCAGCTCGTGCACTCCGTCATCGTGACCGTTGCACCTACCTGGCTCGGCCGCGGTGGTGTAGTCGTGTCCCCCGACCGAGTTGAACGCAGTGATGGGACACCTGTTCCTGCGGCCCGGTTGACTGGTGCGGCATGGCATCAGTTTGGGGAAGACATCGTCCTTTGTGGACAACTCGGTCATGAGACCTAAGTAAGAGCCGCCGTCTTTTTGCGTCCAATATCCCGCTTCTAACGTGTCGCAGTCTCCGAGAGCGACTGCCTGGATCATAAAACGAGTCCCTAAGACGGAAGTGCGGTGGGGCACCGGGGAGTCACCATGGAGCAGGCTGCCGCAGCAGCCCCCGACTGAGCGCTGAAAAAATCATATAATTTTGACAACTGCCGAGACTGCTCTATCACGTTAGGGTTCTGCAATACGAATTATGCCACTGCGTCATGCCTTTCACCATCAACGAGAAAGTCGGTCGTCATACCTCGCTAGACCGGGTATATTCTCTCCCGTCCTCACTCATCCCAACTCTCATCTTCAGTCTCACCTCCGTCCCTGCAGCCTAATCTCTAAGCACCTCAAGGGGGCATAGAAGATGGCTGTCAATAGCAATGCCGATTCGAACCCGATGTCCCCCGTTGTCCTAGCGATCGGCCCCGTGAACCACGCTTGATCCATCCCAGGGATAATCAGGCCGAAGCTTAATGCACTTGCTCCGATAGCTGCCAAGCCAGAAGGTAGCCTGCGTGGTGTATTCCAGGCAGAATGGTCAAACGAGCCGTAATCCAGTCGTCGAAAGATAACCAACTCCTCGATTATAACGGCGTCAAAGCAACCGGCCCAGTATCCGATCAGACCCAGGAAGTTCTCCAACGAAGCTGCCCACGCCTCAGCGGCGCGAATTGCCATCGGAATCATAATTCCTAGAGCGACGACTATGAAGGCGACTCGAGGTACTCTGGCGAATGTTGGTAGCATCATCTGCATGCACAGCGCAACTGAGTACATGGAGGTCGCTATGTTGCCGATAACAGTCAGAGCGAGGACGACGAGGAGAAATTTGCCGAAACCGCCGGCAGGGGCCAGCATTGCGGCCATAACACCACCAATGCCATACGTATCCCATCCGGCCTTCCACTCTGGGACATTGTTTAAAGCACCTCCGACTGCCGCACCCAGGATCAGAAGTGGTACAGAGGGTGTGAACATTCCCAAGTATATATAAGCAAAAATTCTGGCTCTAAATTTCGTTAGGACTGAACCGAACGTTTCCGCAGAGGACTCACTTCGTCGTCTTATGCGGGTTATGGTAAGCCGTGAAATCCGATGCGATGCCACCGAAGGTAACGAAGTAGCCCGCCATCAGACCTCCGTAATTGAGTATTTGCGCAGCTGTGGGAGGTGGCACATTAGCTTGGTTCGACAGATGCTTGCCACCGCATCCCACTGCGATGACGATGGCGACGAGGCTCGGAAGCCATTGCCACCGCTCCCACATGTGTAGGGCACGGTAGCCAATGAACGACGCAGCAAAGCTGACAAGGCACGTAACGACGATGCCAACTTTCACATCTATGTGGCCTGGGTTGACGGCCGCAAGGGTCTGACCTCCTGCAATCGCCGACGACAGAGAAAACCCAGTCACGGTCGCGGCATTAAGAAGCAGAGGGACGCCAACGAGGTAGTACCTGACCGACCATAACAATTAGCCCTGGCTTGAACATGCGAAACATGCATCGACTCACCCGAACGAATACCTCGCTTGCACAAGCTGCCTGAGCCCGGTGTGCGAGCCCGCGATACCCATGAAGGCTGGAGGCGCAATCGTGAAGGCCGCGAAAAAGATTATCACCAGCGTCGCATCTCGAAGACTCAATCCCAACTGGGCAGTGGCCAGCGCCCCGGTGGGGATCCTGAAAGCAACATGTCAGCAATTCAGCCTTACGGTGTGTGGTATGTCTGGTTCGACGACTCACGGCAGTAAGCACAGCAAGCTGGAGAAAAAAACAGTAAAAAGATTGCTGTAGTTGGTGTTTGTTCGTTCTTCTATGGGAACAGGCCGAATACCATTTTCTTCCACCCCAGCATCGAGAAGTTGCTGAAACCACTTCGGGTTGCGACTGTTGTCTTTTCGATTAAGCTCGCCATCCTGAACTGTAAAAAGCTGGGTGACGCGGCCATGGCTTTTCGACACCGGGGACTGGCTTTCCATGTCGTATATCTCAGCCTGCTCCTTCTGCGAAGAAGGTGTTCTGGAAGACATGGCAACGATTTTCCGAGTCGGATGATGAATGATGGACAACCGTTCTTCGTCGCCAAGAGTCCGTTGTTTTGTGTTGAGGCAATAGCCCTGCCTTCGCGAGTGCTGGAAATTCGATCACAGCGGCAAACACGAATACGCAGCCGTGGGGGTTTCCGCAGCAGGGCAACCAGCAATCGCTCCAGCCAGAAATACGGGCGTTGATCGGCGGAAGATAGCGCGTATGGGCGACGTGCTTCCAAAGCCCAAACCTTGGATGGTCGACAACTTGCTGGTCGTGGCGGGCCCTCGATGCCCTCTGACGACTGGCAAGATTGTCCAGTTCGTCCTGCGACTTTGAGCCTTCCTTCGTGCGAATTTACTCGAGTGGTCTCGGTCGGAATTTTGTCAAAAGGGGCAACGGAATAGAGGATTCCAGTTTGCAGTTTATGCGAATGCACTAGATATCGACGTTCGGCGAATCCGGCCCGGGTAGCCCAGTATGTCTGGAGCAATTCCGATACGCGAGCTGATTAGATGGAGTAGCGTGAACGAGCTGTAAACTTTTGGAAGAAGACGACGACTGGATGGAAGAGTTGTGAAGGTCCGAGGCTGTCGAAATAGGTGGGATGACGGGGGCCAACAGGCCGATGCTTCTGCCTCCTCAATTGGCACGTATTGTGCAGTATGAAGAAATGCACTTGTCGTTCAAATTGACGACCATATTTAACGTTAGGATTACGAATCGCCCGTATGCAATCTCACGTCTTTCGAAACGGCTCGAGTCATCCCAATGACCACAGACCGTCAAAGGTCGTTCCTTGATGACGAACCAGCCCCCGCAGTACAGTTTGAGAGCACCGCTTCGTCCCAAAGGTTAAGCGGATGGAAGGTCTGGGGCTAGGATGGGGCCGGCATGGATGTGCGAATTTCGAAAGACGAGGGGGGAAGACAGCCACAAATCGCTGACGTTCCCGCGATACAACAATCGATGGCAATGCTCACGGCCGCTTATGTCTCATTTCCGCGAACGTATTTTTGACAATTTCATGGCTTTTTTAGTCCACGGAAAGCAAGTACTTCAAGTGGGGGTTCAGTCGCCAAGCACGGAAGAGGAGGGGGGTCCAGAGCTTTTGACGAGGGGTACAGCAGTGTCCGCTGTGTATCAGACGAGGATGTGAGCAAAGCAGAAGTCCTGCTTAGTTTGAGCGAGAGTTTAAAAGGTCTGACAAAGGGCAGATACCAAGGCTGAAGCTTCAGATGGCGGGAGAGTTGTCCGTCGAAAGGGACGAATCCTTCAGCAGCTACGTCAAACTCTTTTCCCGACACCCCTCTCTCTAAGCTTCTTCGCTGTCCCCCAATACACTCGCGTTGAATGATGCAAGGTTCGCCGCTTTTCGACACGAGCAGTTCTAGGAACCCAGGCAATGGAGGGGAGGTCCCGCCTGACAACGGTCGACAAGTCCGCAATCGCCGGCGTCGAAATTTAGGGTTGCCCGTTCTCGCAACTTTAGTGCTTCTTAAGCCCTTCCACCGCTGCGTCGATGGCTGCGCCGTCTACCGCACTAGCCGTTGAGTCGCGCCTCAACGTGACACTTGCCCAAAGTTTTCCCCAATGCTTCTGGAATTGTTCTCCCGCCCCTTTCCACGTGGTAAGCGGCACGGCCTTTGGACCTTGACCCCTGTCGTGGTCACTCTTCTGCGTCAAGTCAGTCTGTCTCAAATCACACGTCGCTGTAGCGCGAAGTTCGGGTATCTGTGTCTTGTTGCGACAGGGTCCCAAGCTGTCAAAGTTTCTAGACTGTGATTGCTATGCTACTGCAGTTTGCGGAAGCGGACCAGTCAAAGAGCCCGGGAAGTCCGTCAAATTGATGAGAAAAGGAGCAAGCCGAGGCCAGCGTCGGGCCTTCGCGAAGACACGGGTCGGATTTCTTGGGCGCGCCGTGAAGCCAAGAAGCCGGGGCTGAACTTTGGAGGAAATGATTTGTTACGGTGAGAGGCAGCGGCCCGGTCTGCATCACCATCACCGCGGTGGCCTCTACCGGCGCTTTCGAGCCACGTCATGTCGTGAGATTTGCCAGCTGCTTCTTCCTACTGTCTATGTTGGCCACAGGCGCATGCGAGCTGCGTTCGAAGTCCCATTCTAGGGATAGCAAAACGAGGAGCGGCTCCGACTCTAAGGGAGGGCGGATGGCGGCCAACGTTGCGCCCCCAACTTCCCCCCAGCCCACCCATGCCCAAGCAGAAAACGGAATAGAGGGCTTGATCCTAGTTCAACTCGTGGCTTAAGAGCCTTTTCTATGTTTCTTTTTTTTTTTCTTACTTCCAACTGTCGTCCATTTGTGGCACGTGGCTTCTGAAGAGACGTCTCAGACGAGGATTCACCGAGATCCCAGCGGTCGCGTTCCGGCGCGATCCAAGATCTCCCCCATGCATGAGAGACTGCCAGCAATTCCTTTCCTTCTCACGAGTCGTAACCCTGTTAAGAGGCGGCTCAACGTGCCCGAAGGCTAGCATCGCAACCACCGATAGAGCGGAAGATGTAATTCGGGCGCCGCCGGCGTGAAGAATTGTCATGTTTCGATTGTCGACATACCGAAAGACTGTTGGTTGCTGCAGCAGCAGCAGCAGCAGCAGTGGTGGCAGCAACATGTCCCATGGCCCCGCAGGCCACGTTTTCCGGCCATAAAAACTGTAATGTCAGCGAACGGCATGAATTTCAACATGCCCTTACCTAGCCGCCGCCACGTTTTTGGGCGTTTGATGGACGGGTGACACGGCTCGTGCAGTGGCCCCACGTCGGACGAATAACGCTCAGTCGTAGAGCGTCGCACTCGTACGTCCGTCCATGTACATGAATCTTTGAGGAACGCCCATCGTTTTCTCTTCTCTTTCCCTCCCAAAACTACTACTCGATAGCGAAAGACCCAAAGGGATTGAAGAAAAGAGCCACAACAACGCCCTCGTGCGAGAACTGACAAGGGAGAGGTTCCCTGCGGCCTTGTTTTCTTGAATCAAAACCCAAGGCGTGACGCTCTACTTGCGTCTAACTTGCGCAGCGAATCGATATCCAATCGAGCCCGGACCTCGTTTTAAAAGGGGTCCTGGTTTTGGCCGCAGACTTGGTGTGACCGCAGAAAGACGTCCAGCTAAGCAATGCCAGCTCACGGATCGATTGGATCTACAATAGGCCCGACTAAGCAGGTTTCTGCTGGCAAATCCAGATTCGGACAACGAGGCCGTGGCAAGAACAGTTCCATTTATCCAAGAAGTTCCGCGCGGGAAACGGTGGAGATATCCGTCTACATGTCGATCTGGAAACGTAGTTCTGTCTTTGAGAATGCAACGCTGATTGTCGAGAAGGGGCGTCGGGATAACGGTCCCTGTTACGACGTTTGCTCTGTACGTATTGCTTCCGTCATCGATTCATGATTCTATCTCCAGAGCCCGCAGCTGACTTACACGTGTAGTTGTCGCTGAGGGCTTCTCCCCTCCAGTGAGGGGAAAGCAAAGGGAAAAGCAACTTGAGCATCCGGGGGTCCCCTCGGACTCAACCGCGCACGGTTTCATCAACCCCAAAGTCTAAAAGCTTAGTACATGAGCTCCAAGAATGGCTAGACCGCCTCACTCTGTGTGTTATCTAAGCAGCTCATGGGCTAGGGACTGTCTGGCATAGCAAGTCCGCTGCCTTCTCACTGCGTGGCTTTATCGAACATTGGAAATGTTCTGGGTGGCTTGTTTTGACGTCAGATACACGCATCCCCCTTCCCCTGACAGTTATGGGGCTCAATCAGTGACTTACCATGTGCCACCATTGGTGAAAACCACCTCTGGCTCAATGACCTGGCCGTCCGGCCCGACCTTCTTGCCGATGCTGAGGGTGGCTAGCATCGTGGCCGCAGCTATCCAGACGCTGTTGTCCGCCAAAAAGCGTCCAACGCAGACTCGGCGGCCGAAGCCAAACTGGCCCTGGGGCAAGGGCTCACCATGGCCGCCAGCAGACTGTGCCTTGTATCTGTCTGGGTTGAAAGACTTGGGGTCCCGGTATATCCTCTCGTCTTGAGTCATGGCGCGCGAGTTGGCAAAAACAATGGACCTGGGGAAAGCAGTTGGCATTTTCTTTCTAGAAGCATGCGGCTTTTCGGCCCGTTGAGGGGGTGAAGAGGGGCAGAGAACCTACCCTTTAGGGATGAACATGCCGTTATAAACGTCGTTCTCAAGAGACTTGTGGGGAATTCCTAACGGTGCCAACGGAGACCATCTGCGTTTCTACTCAGCATACTGTCCCCCGTGCGCTTCAAACACGACTGGGTTGACATACCTGTAGACCTCCTGGACTATATGGTCAATGTACTGGAGGGATGGTCGATCTGAGAGGTCCGGCAGTCTGTCCTGGCCGACGACCCGGTCGATTAATGCCTGAGCTTTTTGCTGAATCTCAGGGTGGAGAACCATGTTCAAGACAAAGACAACAATGGTGGCCCAAGTCTGTTGTAGCTGAAGTCAGCGTTGTCTTACTCAGTCTGAGGCTCCATGTCGGTGCGCGTAAATACCGTGTCGGCCCCTGCTATGAAGATGGCGCCCGCTGCACCCTTGATATCGTCAAGTGACCATTCGTTCTTGAGTCCCTGCTTGGCGTTGGAAGTCCACGTTTCCAACAACGTGTGCGCAAAGGATGGGTTCTCCTTGCCTCGAGCCTTGAAGCTATCAGCGCTTGCGGGCGTTAACATGGCAGACAAGGGCATAGTCCTTACCAATTCGTCCTGGGCCACGGCGAATGGAACGTTGTGCAGTTTCTGGATAGCCCAGCCCCATTCTCGCGCGAATTTGAGCGACCAGTCTCTAGCCAGCCAGTTGGGTAGATGGCGAGCTGCGGCGGGTCTTGTTGTCAGTCAAATCATCGGAAGGTATGTGGTGTGTTTGAGCATCCACAAGCTTACCAGGGGGGAAGATATCGACGATGCTATTCGCGGGTGCGCCGCCGTTTCCCATTGCGTACATGGCATCGTCGGCAATCTTTACGTATGGATCGTTGTCATCTCGGACATCAACGCCGTAACTGACTTTGAGAACTATTGCGACCGCGAACCTAGTGGAACGGTGAGCCAAAAAGCGCTGAATTCAGTCAGAGTTACTGGGGGCCGTTTTTTCACCTCTTCATGGAGACCTCCCAGTTGTCCGGGTCCCTGACAATGCTGTGTATGGACTTGCGGGCCTCTGTCACCTGCAGTTGGTACCACTGTCGCACATTGGTGTTGCTGAAAGTGGTCTGCAGCAGCTTCCGATGCATTTGCCAGCAAGGCCCGAAGGGCAGGAAGGTCAGCGTCTTGCCCCAGCCCATGCTACCGAGTGGTAAATGTTGCTTCAGCATGACGACAAAACACGTCTGTAGGGGGGGGGGGGGGCTCGCGGGGAGAGATGAGTGCAGGGGGAGCGACTTACACCTCAAAAAGGGTGAATCTGGGCCTGTCGCAATAGTTTACGCCCCTGCGGTCGAGGAGATCCTTGGCAGCCTCAACGCTGTTGAGGACCACGATGGGCTGCCCGAGTGATTTGACGTAGATTACGTCCGTGTCTAAGAAAGCGTCTCAGTCATCATGTGGTTTTTTTTTCGGAGAGACGAAGATGCCAAGGAAGGGAGATGGGGGGGAGGGGTTTTCGGTCGAACTCACTATACTTCTTTGCCCACTCCGCATACGTCTCGGCTGTTTTCTCTTTGGGAATAACACGCAGATGACCCAGGAGAAACTCACCCGGCGGTCCGGGGGGTAGCGGAGGGTGGCCCCGTGAGGATGTTGAGGACCGCGGCCTGACAAGAAGAAGAAGGAGAAGAACTGCCAGACAAGCCACTGTTGTTATCCAGGCCGAGGTATGCCGGTCGTTGTCCATTGTCCCTGGACAGTAAGTTGGGTGAAGCAGGAGCGGCGGCGGCGTGGAGCTCCAAGAGAATGGGATAAGTTGGTTGCAATTTCAGGCAAGCAGGAACTTTGTGAAAAACAGACAGTTTACGGTGAGAAGACTACAAAGAGAACAATCTGCAAGGAGGATAAGAAGTCATGCTGAATAAGAAGAACCTGGCGCCCAAGGGGAGGGAGGCAGAGGAGTAGTAGAGTGGCTGAAGACTGCAACGGGTAAGAGAAGCTTCTCCGATGTACGGCCCTCTACCTTCTTCGCCCGCCGGTGCATGAAGGTGCTGTACGGTTAGGTGAAGCAGGCAGGTAAGGAAGCACCTTAAAGGGGGGTTTGGGCCACAATGTGCCTTTACTTCTCCAGTTCTCTTTCCTCGGACCCTTCTTTTTTTCTTTTTCTCTCTCTTCCCTCCTCCTCCGTCTTTTCGTTACGTGCTCCCTCCACCAGATCCTTCACCAAGTCCTTCATCCCAAGTTTTGCACCAACTCCCGTGGCGCTAGCTTTACACACCTACATAAGATGTCACACACACCCACACACTCACACACGCACTCATACACCAACAGGACCCATAGCTGATAGCACTCTCCAACGCAGTATGGCGTGGCAGCTAAAGGGGGCAACAAGGAATCGGGGACTGAACTGCATGCCGTCTGCACGTTCAAAGTATAAACGGGCGTGGTGTCGTTCATTTTCCACGTGTTGGACGAAACGAAACAAACGGTCGGTTCTCCCTGGCTCCCGGGGCGGCAGCGAGAGCCGAGAGATTTCTCCAAATTCGCTCTCTATTGCTTGTGCCTCAGACGCAGCGCAGCGCAGCGCAGCGAGCCGGAGGAGACACACCACGAGCAAAGATGGTATGGGGTCCGGTCGCGCCAACAATGGGGTAGGGGAGAGACGCTACACGTGTACTATACACTGAAGTCCAATGTCTCCCGTACGACGCAAGAAAGGAGGAGGGCTGGAGGGGCCTCTCGACGAGAGTCTAGACCCCTCTATCCTCCTCTTTTTCTCCTCCTCCTATCTCAGATCCATCCCGGCGGGACGGGAAGAAATGGGTAATCCCAGGGCAGGTTCTCTTTTGCAAGCTTACCCGTCCAGTGCAACTGCCAACACGCGATCGAATTCGAACATGAACCGTTTTGAGGTGAGGTAAAAGTACGGATCTTTCTTACATTAGATAGCTCTCAACATCATGAACGCAACCTACCGTATATCAACTACGCCTTGAAGAAAGCAACCACCCCCCCCCCCCTTCAAAGACTCTAACCGTCTTTACAAACGTACGGCCGTAGTCCAGTAACTAACTAGGTTGTTTCTATGGGGCCGTCAATTATCTTACCTACTACTCACGACGAAAATCGTCCAGATAAACTCCCATCATGCATGCAGTGTTTTTTTTTTCTTCGGAATTTCAGGGCCAGCGGTGGACCTGGACCCTATCTTATGCCCCTCCCGCAGTTCCCTGCCTATCTCAAAAATCAACGAACCTGCTTGAGAATTCTTCAGAGCGGCCCTTTGTTTTTTTCTTCCTTCCTTCTTCGGTGGATTAGGTATTCCTACACTTTCCTCACTCCAGCGCTAAACCAGCCATCGCTGTAGGGCCAAGCACATCTCTCCAACCCCATAGGGCCGTTCAATCCAGGGGAGGCCCACTCCTGGCGTCCACGTCGTTGGCCTGGCCCCCTTCACTCTCCACCAGGGCACCTTTTTCCCACACCTCCAGCAGGTCCCCCTCCACGTCCGCCGCGTCCCCTCCAAAACCGCGAACCTGGCAGCCATCAAGCCAAATTGCCCCGCCAAGTACATCATCATCCCACCACACATCCCACTTCTTCCTCCGACGGCGGTGTCCCCTTACCGTTCGTGGGCTTCGCGAAAAAAAAAGAAAAAAAAAAGGAAAAAAAACCTTCGTGGCTGCGCTCTTCCTGAATCTATCGGGCCCCCCTCCCTCCCTCCCTCCCTCTCGCCAATTGAATCTCTACCGCTACCGTCCATCTCGTTAGTCACACGAGCTCGAATCAAGTCGCTCGGATACAACGTCCCTTTCTTCAGCTTGAAAGCAGCCCGATTGACGACCTCATAAAGAGGACAATCGTCCAGTTCACGAAGGGACGGACCTCCTCCAAGAAGAGAGAGAGAGAGAGAGAGAGAGAGACGTAGACCGTAATTGGACATCCAACAAAACAAAACAAAAAACCATTCCTCACCCTTCCCCCCACCCAAAAAAAAAAAAAAGGAGCAGACGAAGACCACGCTCACGCGCCTCGTCTCACCCAAAAATGGCTCCCCAAATCACCGTCCTCGGCTCCCTCAACATCGACCTGACCTCCTACGTCCCCCACCACCCCCTACCGGGCGAGACCCTGACCGCCAACTCGGTCGTCATCTCCCCGGGAGGCAAGGGCGCCAACCAGGCCGTCGCCTGCGCCAAGCTCTCCCGCTCCCGCGACAGCCCGGGTGACGCCGCCTCCGAGTCCGCCTCCGTCTCCATGATCGGCGCCGTCGGCAACGACTCGTACGGCGCCCTCCTCCTCACCCACCTGGCCGGCTACGGCGTCCGCACCGACCGCATTACCGTCGGCGACGACCTCAAGACCGGCATGGCCATCATCGTCGTCGACGAGCCCACCGGCCAGAACCGCATCATCCTCGCCCCCGAGGCCAACCACGCCCTCGTCCCCGAAAAGTTCGGCGCCCTCCCCCGATCCCTCGACCCCAGGCCCGACCTGCTGGTCATGCAGCTCGAGGTGCCCCTCGAGACCGTCCTGACCGCCCTGCGCTCCGCAAAGGCCGCCGGCGTCCCCGTCCTCCTCAACCCCGCCCCGGCCCAGCGTCTCCCCGACGAGGCCTTCGACGGCCTCGCCCACCTCGTCGTCAACGAGACGGAGGCCGCCATCCTCTCCGGCTGCCACGAGTCGGATCTCGACACCCTCGAGGGTCTCGAGCGCGTGGGCGAGTGGTTCATTGCGAAGAAGGTCCAGAACGTCATCATCACCCTCGGCGGCCGCGGTGTCTACTACGTCAACAACGAGGGCTCTTCCGAGCTCATTCCTGCCGAGAAGGCAAAGGTCGTCGACACGACGGCCGCTGGCGACACCTTTGTCGGCTCTTACTGCGTCAGCGCGGTTGCCGCCCAGGCCAAGAGCGAGACTTTTGACATCGCTCAGAGCATCCGAAGGGCCAACCACGCAGCGGCCAAGACTGTTGAGCGCAAGGGTGCGCAAACCTCCATTCCCTGGAGGGACGAGCTTGAGTTAAAGTGATGCAAGTATTGGTGTTTTTGTTGGTCCTTTTTTCTTGCAAAATACCCCTGCAAAGACGAACACGAAAAAAAAAAGTTCAAAGGCCATAATTGAACCAGAAGTGCCATTGGAAAAGTGTTTGAATGCCCCTGAAACTGAGTCTATGAAATACTGTACGGAAAACCCGCAAAACACCGTCAAGATATTTACCACCAACTCCAACCCCAACGGTTGGTTTGCTTTACACGTCCGCGGATCGAACCTTCCAAACTTCTTCTCTCTGCTGTGTGACCATCAACGCCCGGGTCGGGGGTTGAAGATCCCAAGCTTCTTAGCACCCCGGTGCCCATGGAGCGTGGACTTTTGAGTATTCCCGCAGGCCTATGATCCCTGTCACCGGTACCCGGGTCATCGGGGCACTTTGCAGAAGACGGCACACGCCGATAGGATTCCACGCGGCTCTTCTGCCAGGTTGTCGCCGAAGTCCTCCGGAGCTCCGACCATCTGGATCGAGTCGCTTCCGGTTGTCGCACCGTAGCATCCTTGCCCAGACTTGCTTTCCGTCTGGGCACCATAGGCGGTGTTCGCATGGTCATCGGCGAGTCATCTGTGGGAATCTTGGGCTTCGGTCTGTCTGGCATTTCGGGAGGTATCCGTTGGCTGACGATTCGCTGAATGACATCTCTGCCCTTTTTCGACTCCCATGGCCAATGTTGATGAACGATACCGAAGAGTGGATTCTGTCCTGGCGTCGGACACGGAGACCAAGGTGATCGGTGGTTGAGTTGCTGGATGACGGCTATGGCCGACGTCTCCAGCTTGGTCCCCACTTCGCCAATGCCGTCGACCGTGTCAGATCTGCCATGCTTGGGAAACGCCGAATGCTTGTATGTAACCACGATGCGGAGGTATTCGGCTGTTGAACTCCCCAGCTGGTTTTCCAGGTCGTCAATCAACTCGTCAGATCTTTGACGGATATGACCGCTGAGCTTAGGAGGTATAGGGCCCCGGGGCTCGAAGTGGATGTGCGCAAGCACAAGTACTTTTAACCCCAGTAGTACCATGCTGCAATATTGTTAGGCTTTGCCCAGGGAGACCGACACGAAAACTTACGTAGGTGTGGGTTCATCTTCTTGAATAATATCAAGAATGCAATTATTCCCTATTGGAATGAGTCGGATGTCCATGTCGTATATGCAGCCGTAGCGATCTGCGTCAAGATTAGCAACAACAAGACCATTTCACCCGTCGTCACGCACCTCCTATTTGATGTGTTTCATTTCGAGAAACTGTAGAGCCGCTTTGCGAAATGGGACTCCCTGCATCGAGTGTTCCTCTGGGCGGCCGGGATAGCTCTGCTGATACCTCAATCGCAACCCACATTGCGCCTCTGCTGCTCTCTATGGCCCTAACAGCCGGCGTCACAACGATTCGAGGCACTAGAACTGCTGCGTCCCGCTGTGGCATAGGATCGCTGAATGGATCAGACAGCCGCGAGTTGAACGATAGCTGCTCTTCGCTTTTGTTCCTGTCGCGGGAATCCAGAGCCATATCGTCCCCATCGTTGGCGCCTCTGTCTTTGCTATCTCTGTCGGTGCCGTGAAGTACTGTCATCGTCAGTAGCGTATCTATTGCAAAGAAGAGCATCCTACCAGAAGACAGCGGGAATGGTGGACGATAGTTGTAAGCTTGACTCTACTCAAGCCCAGACGCGTATTTGTCCCTTTTTCTCATAACAACTATAGGCTGATCTGGTAGCTCCATACTCTTGTCCGTGTCGCTGCTTACTTTCCTTGGTGTTCCTTCCATTCCTGTTGTCCCTGGCCGTCGTCCTCCGACCTCTCCAGGCCGATCCCCGAGTCCCTTGAGTACTCGCAGCGGGGGAGGCAGCGGGGCCTCTGACCCGGAGCCAACCTCATCGGGGAAAAACTCCATGTCAGTCGCGACTCTCTCGGAGGGTGCCACGTTGCGGAGGGCGATTGAAGGTCGGCGAAGTCAGCAGATTCGATATCAGTTGGCAGATGAGGCACGGGGTTTGGTGTTTCCCCGCGGGGTCTGATACTCTCAAGGTCGGCCCACGAGTCCGCGAGAGCTTGGGGCCGCGAACTGAGGCTGTCTGTCCTGGCACGTCTCAACCCGCACTAGCGTCGAGTACTGGGCTCGCGGAGACCTGCGGCGTCTCTGAAGTTTCGGCAAACAAAGCGCCAGAGTAAGGCGTAGCCAATAAGGGGGATAGATACGGTGCAGAAGACAAGCAAAACGACAAACACGATGGGGGTTAAGCCCATAGTCGGGAAAGATACTGACGCGCAGTGGTCTGGCGTGGAAGATGATTATCATTGAAGGGTCTCGATACTATGAGTGATGTGAAGGTGGGAAGAAACCTCAGTGTTTTGTTGCATCCAAGCAACAGAGAAAGCAGGAGGGGTCATCTACAGTAACGTCATGAAGTAAGAATGAGGGAAATCGCTATCAGGGAAAGAATCACTCGGCAGCAGGCACGCCCTGCATGCTATTGCTGCGCTCCAAACTATTCCGCTCGGGAGTCGCGGTGCCGCTTCCTAACGTCCGCAGCAGATTGTCCCGCACAGAGTCCACTTCGTTGTCCTCCATTGCGAGGAAGTTGATCTATCTTCAGTTAGCAGCTGCTTTCCGATTGCCGTCTCGTTAGGTGCAAAGGTTACTCACCAGGTCATCGCCGCCGCTCGCCGCCCCGTAGAGGACAGCTTCTGAAAGAGACGTCGCGATGCCCTTTTGAACTCTATCCTCCCATACGCCTTCCCAATTCCACTCTCCTGGGTGCCTTGGGGTCGGAACAACACCAGACACAGGCTTCCTCTTGATAGTATTCACGGGCGACGCAGGCTCAGACTTGGGCTCAGGTTTAGACTCCACCTCCGGAGCAGACACTTCCTGCTCCGTCTTTCCCTCGGCTTCGCCTTCGCCAGCTTCTCTATCCTTTTCCGACTGACTTTGCTCATTTGCCTGGCTGGCCTCCTTCTCCTCCATCTGTGACGCAGGCGCATGAGAGCCCTTACCCTCCTGCCTCTGACGCGTCTTCCACGCGTGCCATGCACCGGGGTTCCCGGCAGCCTCAAGCGGCACCGAATCCAGCACGCTCTCATCATCAAAAGTGCTCCGGATATACCTGAGGACCTCATACGTCGACACATCCCGTCTCGAAGTGTCAAGATATCCAGGCCGACCACCGAGCGGCGTAGCCTTCGAGTTCGGTGTTGAGATCGTACTGCTCGATGCCCTGACCGGTGTCGCTGGCGGCTGCTGCTGACCGCTTACCTGCCTGCTCCCCGCCGCGCTCCGACCTCCGCGTCCAAACCAAGCCGGGAACCCGTGTCTTAAGCTGAAGCCACCCGGCGGCAGGCGCTCGGCATCGGTGGCGCTGACGGTTCCGTTGTCCTGGATGTCGGTAGTGTACATGTACGTCGTTAATGGAGTGATGAGCGGGTGGAACATGTCTGTCGAAAACGTCACGAGGGGCGGTAGCCTCGGGTAGGTATCGGGAAACGATATCTGGAATCTAAGGATGGCTGTGGCGTAGGGTCCTGTAAAATCATCTCAGCCCGCCGTGCTTCAAGCTCTCTCGCGGATCGTCGGTGCTGCCAATACCGTGTCTCACGAATATGACACCAGACCACAGCATAGGATCTCCCGGTGTCAAGCTCACAAAGACGCCCTCCGGACAAGCCTGCTTGAGGCCGGCGCTGTAAATGGAGTTGTTAGCGATGTCATTCCAAGTGTGTGGTCTCCGTATCCTCATCCCCGGGTTCAGGGGGCGGATGTGTTTATTTTTAGACTTGGGAGTAACTCACAATTCGGTTAGGAGATGCTGCCGCCTCAACGACGGCATGCTACCCATTCTAAGACTCGCCATTTTGAACTTCAATGAGGCATTCGTGAAATGGTCTCTATTTTGATGAGATGAAATCTGTTCATAACGATGCGGATAGGATATGAGACGGTCGTTGACGGGCTCGTTCATGCGCAACTGAGGGCGGTCAGTAGAAGCGGTGAGGTGTTCTGCCGGAGCAAATGCTTATCGCGATAAAGAGCTCTGCCATGCGCTATCTTATCGAGGATGGCCCCTCCACGAAATTATTCACCTACCTACCTACATACCTACCTACCTTAAGGTACCTACTTCAAGGTGCCTTACCTACCCCACCTCCTACGTAAGAGCAAGCTACCCCGCCATGTTTGGCAGCGACTTCGGCGTAGCGTCTGTTGGATTCTGTGCCGCCGGTTGAGGCGGTATGAAGAAGATGACAATGTCGGAGAAATATGACGGCGTGTACAAGATTGATTCTGATGGGTAACGATCACTCGTCGGAGAACGTTACGTATGCATATCGACAAGGTATTCCATTCGCACAATCGGAAAACAGGCGCAAAACTGGCCTCATGATCAGATGCACATCGAAAATCATGTCATTTCTCACGTAGGTAGGTGACTGATGCTAATCATATCCTAGCCTCGACATCTTTGTGCTATGTGCATGTATGCATCTTGGGGTTACGAAGAGACGAACAAACCAGGCCTACTTGGAACCAAGTCTGCCCTCGATCTTCTTCTTCTCGTTCGCCTTCAGCTCGGCCAGCTCCTCCTTGGTCGCGTCGAACGAGGCATTCACCTGGTTGAACGGGTTTTCGGGGCTCTTTTCGAACTCCTTCCTGATCTTGTCCTTCCTCTGCTGCAAACGCAGACCCTTACCAGAGCCGTCTTCGTCCATTTCCTGGAGCCGGCGCTCCTCGAAGGCGGCATACGCAGCTTTGAACCGTCTCTCGGGATGTCTGTCGACCTTGGCTTCGGAGGAGCCCGTCAGTGACAGTGCGTCCAGGGCGTTGTCGATACCGGAAGCGTTGAGCGCCCCAAGATTCGAGGAGCCACCGTTATCATCCAGCTGTGACAGGTCGAGCCCGCGGGTCTTCTTGACGGCCGTCTTGGCGTTTTTGGGACCGGCTCGAGACGGGAGACTGGCCTCCTCCTCCTTCAGTGCGGCTTCGCGCTCAGCCTTCTTCTTGGCCGCCTCGGCCTTTTTGGCAGCTTCCGCCTCCCTGGAATCGAAGAAACGATGTCAGCCAATACTGTGTGCCATGGGTGCCCTTCTTTTGTTCTTTGCGGGGTAACAAGATCCGGTGTGTGTTTCGAGAGATGCGCCCGAGAAGTGATGTTTGATGGATGCTAGAGGGTGCAGGTGGCGTGACAAGGATGCGTCTGGTTCGGGACGGGTTGCGGTCGTGGGAAAGCCATGTGCCCTCGGTGTATCTCCCGTCTTCCCCGTTCGAGAATTCTCCGGTGTCACTTACTTCTTCGCATTGCTCTTGGAGCCCTTGGACCACTCGGCGTCCTCGGCGACGGCCTTCTTTGAGTCCTCGGCAGCAGCTTTTTGGGCGGCTGCCTCGGCCTTACGGGCGTTACCCGCGGCCTTCTTGCTGTTCTCGCCTGCTCCCTTCTTGCCCGCCATGACTGCGACTGCGACTGGTGTAGAGCGGTGTGATGTGCTGCGAATGCGATGCGATGGGATGTGCTGCTATACCGGGTTGCCTGCGGTGTGTGTAGCTTGTGTCCGCGTGCGTGGTTCGTGGCTGGCGCCTGTTGGTGCGTCCCGGGCTATCTCGTTTGTGCGTGGGCAGTTTGTGCGACCCGGGAAGGTGTTCGGATGGGGAGAAAACAGTTTCGGAAAGCGTTGTTGTCTCTTCCGAATTGAGGTATGTTGGAATGGAATAAGGAAGGGTTGAGCGGATCGGAGCGCGACTGTTCAAGCCCGGGCGTTGCCAGGGATGTGTGAGGTTGCACAAGATGGAGGGAGAAAAAAAAAAAAAAAGGGAACCGTGACAAAGGCCCGGGGGTTGACGGTGTAGTAGCGGATAGGTGAGGTAGTTGCCCTGCCTGCCTCTGCTCAGCTGGCACGTTGCTCTTCGATCTGAAGCACGCCCAAGAGATTCCAGCAAATCAGCTAGCGCCGCTGCGGCTTCCATAAGGTACCCATAGCATGCCACTGTAGCTACAACTAGCCGGGCTTGGACTCGCAGCTTCCACTGCTGCTCCATCGCTCAAATAACGCCATAGGACGAAGCTGTGAAAAGTCATTCGGGGTTGAGATTCGCAACCGAGATACAGTGTCGGACTTTGTGCGACACACCGTACGGGCGATGGTGGATTCGGTTCCCTAACGGCCATGCGCGTCACCCCTCCAGACCTCCGGGATACATCGTTTTCGTGCTGCCGTCGATATAAAAAAAGACGCAAACCCAAGCACAGCATTCGATAGCTCCGGGCGCTTTGACTCGTGCAAAGACGACTGGGGTCGGCCGACATGAAGAGCCACTCATCCGGCGGCCCGCGATTGTCTTCCGCCGCGCTGTAATTGGGACGGCGGGTAGACCATCGCCTTCCGCACTTCGAGGTCGCCCGGCCGGACAGCGCAGATCTGCGCTTGTTTCCTCCGTACGTAACCCATCCATTTCTGAGTCTTCCGACCACATTCCGTCCCGTGTATCAATCTCAATCACCAACCCTGGTATCATGGCTGCGCTGACAATGATGCAACAAAGTCTTAGGCTGCGCCGTCCGCCTTCTGCCGTCGCACAACATGTACTGGGGACTTGATCTCCAAGTACCGGCCCGTTTCGTGATTCTGCTTCACCGAGTAAACCTTCTCAGCCACTTAGCGCGAAGCCCGGTCAAGATGTAATGCAGCACCCTGCCATATCCAGGACAAAGACCAGCTGTCGTAGGTCAACGCACCATGCATCTCGCTGTTTGGAGGCTTGCAGCTTGCAGCTTGCAGCTTGCTGTTGGCATTCACGCGACGCCGAGTCTGACAGGTCCCCCATTTATGACATGGCGAGATCGTCCTCGCCGACGGAACGCCTCGTTTTCGACATATCGATCGGTTTCAGGGTCATTGGACCGCGCCTGCATGGTTAGCGTCCGCCCGTTCATCACTAGCGGTCGCTCCTATTCAATCCATCCTCGAGGGACTGCTGCATGGAAATTTCCTCCTTCTGTCACACAGGGAGCGTCGCCGATTCAAGTTATCCGGGCCTATACAGAGGTACACACCAGACAGCCAACCGGACGTGGTCCTTGACGCTTGCTTGGCCTCGTTGCTGCCTAACCAATCCCTACTACAGCTACAAGCCTTCTCATACCCAGCCGAGATCAACTGCTCCGCATATGCCCGGCTTCTTGATGTGCATGGGTGCCTGCTGTTGGCTGTGCTTGCCGAGGATTTCCGACAATGCTCTCGAGACCATCTTGGCCTCTTAACGATGGTAACCTTGTGATCAGCCCACGCCAGCGAGCACTGAGGCTCAGAGCCTTGGCGATATCATGTCACTTCTGTGACTGCAAGATGATAATCCTTTTTGCTGACTTCGCATCTACGTCAGTCGTCATCTGACGTGTACGTTCCCACAAGCTTTCGGTGAGTCCCAGGCATCACGGCCAGTTTCCAATCCCTGGATGGCTCTCCTTGGATGGCTCTGCGTTGAGGCCTCTGCCAGGAATGAGAGTACACATTTGCCCCTGGCAACTGGAAAGGGGGCTGGTATAAACTACACCAATGGGAACATATCCTTTTTGGCTCGCTTACCGCAGTAGGCAATCTAGGCCAACGTTGAACAGCTGTGAATTAGGCTTGGCTACCATTTATAGCCGCGTGCGTCGCAGCTTGTGTTTTGCAGCCGGGATAGTCGAGATTGCCGTCAGCCTTGGGTCCCGGACAACTCGGATGACTGCAGCATCGCCCCAATCCGAAGCAGCGGTGTAAGCATGCGGCGAACGAGAGACGAGAGACCTCTGAGGTTCTACGGGAACTGCGTCTCAGCCTGGGAAAGATCCTAGCTTTCTCTCAGTCGCTACCTTAATCCACAGACGTCATGCCCCCACTTCCCAAGAGATGATTCAGCTGCCGGAGACAACTTCTAGTAATTCCTGGCACAGACGTTGACGGGGCAGAAATGATAAAGTTGGGCACAGGGGTAGCATACCTAGCACGGCCTCCCTGTGATCTGACTCTAGGCATTCATGTACGAATAGGGTCGGTGCACCACAATGGGCTCATGTCCACGGCTGTGCAACATGGAGACACCTGCGGTCGGGGGATGACAGCCTTATAGAATACTGCATTGGGAGATCCCGTTGGCCCCCGGGGATGCGTTGCCGGCGCTCGAAGCCTTGTCAAGTCACTTCTGGGTCGAGAGTTGCAGGTCTGGGCCAATGATCCAAGGTATCATCGGCTTGCCTGCCTTTTCACCAGCGGTGCAGACTACCTTCCCGACCCTGGCGTCTCTCGGTCCGCAGGGTCAAGGGCCGTCAGTAAATTGTGTTGATTGCAGGCGGTGAAAGATCTTCGCGCCTGCAACGTATCTTTGGCAAGTGACCTGTCATAATGACGATTACGGGGAAGCTCAACATGGGGCCGCAGACGCCCGTATTTGGAAGTCAAGCTTTTAAGGCTCTCTTACCGATATTGGAGTGGAGTTCCGCCCCTTACAGGAACAAGAGCACATACCATATGGCGCGGCGGATCAGACCGGTGAGGAGGTCTTGACCGAAGGTTAGGCCCTCGAAGAGTGTTCTGCCGTTTGCTGGGGGTTGTTCGGTTGACCGACAAGATCCCCTGTGGTCGCTCGGTCGACCTGGGCTCTGGCGAGACGAACTAATTCCACACGAGGAGGAAGAACCTCGCTAGCCATGTTAAAAGACATTATAGAAGTGTCAATGGGCAAGGATACTTGGAAACCTGGAAACTTCGACTTCTTGACCTTCGTATCGGCTGGCGGTTTACATGCTCTGATGACTGTGTGTCAGACGTCTAAGTGTTGACGCTTGAAAACGCCTCCCGTCTGGGACCATGAGAAACTCGAAGCTGAGTTCAAATGAAGATGTTGATGGGTCGGCCGGAGTCAGGCGCCGGGCAAGCCCACGCAATTAACAAGATGATGTGTGCACTCACTTTGCATCAACCTGCCCAGCTAACCACATCTTAGCCTCCCTGTGCGGCAGCGACTTGAGATAACACAATGAAAATGCAACGTGCATTGTCAATCGCCTCGAGCCAGGCCCGGAAGGATGAATGACAAGCTCGCTGCATCCTTGCCCTACTAGTCGCTGTTAGTCCGTGTTGTCGAGAGCAAATCAATATCACAGCCTCACAGCCTTTGTATACCCCAAACCAGTGACATCCGGAGGCAGGAAATCAGGTGTCAAAGAAGCAAACTGGTTCGGAGTTAGCTGATACGTGCATGCGAGACGGAGACATATTGAGAAAATGTCAAAAATAAGCACCTGAGATCATGGTCAATTTAAAAAAAAGAATACTCAACAGTCTCGTGGGGTCTAACCACTATTTCTCCCCGAGGTGGGCTCGAACCACCAACCTCCAGATTAACAGTCTGACGCGCTAGCCAATTGTGCCATCGGGGATATCCAGATCACTCCGTTGATTGTGGATCAGCTGTTGCTTGGTTGGGTGAGCTGTAGCTGCGAGGGTATATGGAGGACTCTAGGCTCCTAAGGTTGGTAGACTTAAGCAAAGGCGTCCTGGGTGGGACAATGCTGCCTTGGATTTTATATGGATGACCAACTCAGCCGAATAAAGCGAATGACAAGTTCCTCTCGCTACTTGTTTCAATTCTTGGCAACGCTTCATTCTTGAAAACATCTGCAGCCATGACATTGCGGCTGTTGGGACGAGGATGAAAGCAATGCAACAACGAGCGTACAGATCCTGGCAATGTGGAGATCGGTTTTTTTTTTTGCCGTCCTGGAAGACTTGACCGGGGAGTAACCGTCACTTCTGGTCTTCACAACCGATGTGATCAAGCACAGGGTTGGCCTAATGCAGGAAAAGCTTGCGAGGTTCAAGTCAAGAAACGGCAGAACCGGTGCGGGAAACATGATAAACAAGACAGCTGGCGTGCCATGAACCGATGCCCTTGCGTGAGGCGACATTGGGCGTCGGTGAGGCAAAAGCAATGCCCAACATAGCTCGCCATAGGCTGCCCACAAAGTTTAATACCAACCGCAGGTGATAAGCCTCAGAGCTGCGGCATGCAGAGCCCAGCAAACACCAGTTGCACGCGTGGGTGTGGGTGTGGGTGTGTGGGTGAGAGAGCGAGAGAAGCAAAGGAAAGGGCCCTCTTGGGAGACCCACAGTCGATGAACAAAGCGACCCAAAAGTCCTTAGGACAAACGGCTTCATGGATGTTGGAAAGGTGTATGTAAGCGGCTACAATTAGCACAGCACGCTCCTTCGCGAGCCGTTCCTCTAGCGTCGCTTGCGTACGGACGGCTCGGTGCTGATGGACCTAACACATACAGCACAGAAGAAACAATCTTGGGGCGCTTGTGGTGATAGGCAGCGTGACCATTGCCAACGAATCGTCAGCGATGAGCAGAATGCCATGTTGTAAAGTAGCTCGATATCGAATTTGGCAGTTGGGTGCATGCGGTTGCCGAGACAGAGAGCAGAGATGCAGTTTCGTTGGCTTTACAGGCAAAAAGGGTCGGGGGCCTGACCATGTCCGAATCAAGGGATGAACCGATTCGTTAGCTCGACAAGGTGTAACATGAAATGCAACTTAGTCTACGAGGACTGTGCCACCAGCGCCGGTCTTGGCCTCGAATTGTCTGACAGTTTGCACACGCGTAGCTGTCAGTCGAGAGATTGGCAAGAAAGGAGAGTCACAGGCTGTGCGCGGCATCAGCCGTGGACGGCCAGCGATGGTCGGGGCCAAGCATCAACACGCCATGTTCATCAAGTCCCTGCAGAATTGCAATAATATGACGGCCCGAAGGTCTTTGTGTTCACAAAGTAAACAACGGGGGCTGGGCGGTAGGTGGTAGGCGGTAGGTGTTAGACGGTATGCTGCTTGAGGCTTGATCTGCAGCCACAAAAGGAAGACTGATCAGATGATAGCTTGCTGTGCGAGGTGTTAATCAGTGATTTGGAAAACGCAGATCGTGGATTCCCCTACTAGGCAAAAAAACCAAGCAGGGCGTGAGCAATGATTGAACGAGCACCTGCATATGTCGGGTTACACCGGAAGACACTAGAGAGATCCGATGAGAGATGGACTTGTTTTCTGACTGAACGAATAGCGGAAGGACGGCAGACGGCAGGCGGCAGCGGATCACGGCGAACACTGTGTGAGTCGAGATCTTGTTTATTCTTCTCAATGAGTAGATATCGAGACAAGATGGGTTGCTGCAGGAAGGCGGACGTGGTGCTGGAAAGGCAACTTCCGATGGCTCGTACTGGCCTGGAGATGGGTTTCGGCTCGTATGAAGATATTCCCAGCAGCATGCGGCGGCGTTGCTAGGTCGAGGTACCCTGGAGTACTGCTACGTTACCTATCCATGGACGTAAGTGTGTGAAGCGGGAAAATGCAGGGAATGCGTCGTAGAAGGCAAATACAGAGTGTGCGCCGAAGCCCTGCAAAAGCAGGTGTATCCGTAAGGTACCCACTGCCGTTGACTTCCAAGTGATGAGGGGACGAGACTCTCCAAACGTCCAAATGGGTGAACGGAAGCACGATTAATCCAGACAATGCAGCGGTGTCTTGTCTGACCCGACTGCTTCTATGTCTTGGTTATGGCGCATCTCACTTACGGAAACTTACCGTAAGTAAGGCAATATCTCCCGCTGTCTCAGAATGGCGGCTGGTACCTAAGGCTCGGGGATCAGGTGGATCGGCAGGTTGGTTCACATTTTTGGCGAGTTTAGTTGTCTGTCCGGTGAGGTACCTTAGCTGAAGCTGGTTCTCTCAATGGCACATGTTCCTTCTTTTTTTTTTTTCCCCCACATCTTGTTAAGGCAGGTAAGGAAGTTCCTTCACGAGGAACTGGAAGGCGCCTTCCTGTCGTGACACGCCCGCCTCGCGCTGTCTTGTGTCAGGTGCAGACTTCTCCCGAAGTAATTGCGGTAGACTACCTAAGGTAGGTAAGTACCTCAGGTGCCTTGGGTAGGTCAGATGTTTTGGGTAGGAAGGCAGCAGACACGACGTGGAAGCACCCAAGGTCCAAAGGCCATTATGGGTCGTGATCTGCCGCCTTCCTCCAACCTCAGATGCCATCCTGACCTGACTTGTGCGACCTCCGCGCACCGCTTTCGTGTCTGTGTGTCTTCACTCCTACCCTGGAAAGAAGAAAACATGTCCGAATCGGCAGGTACAGGCAGACCGATGAAGTTGCGTCTCCCGACTTTCCCACCTTCTCCTCGTCTTCTTTCTCCTTACGTCCGTATCCAGTTCACCGTCTCTTCCTTGGAACCCCTCCTCACCCCATGCCGTTTTCTCACCGATTGCATCTGACGCAACGTAGGCGCATCTGAGATCGACATGACAGCCCAGATTGAGACAAGAACTGCATCAGGAACCTGCGAAAAAGAAAGCATGCAAAGAGGAGAGTGACGAGGGGGAGAGAGAGAAAAAAAAGGAACGACGAACTAGGTGGAAAAAATGGTCATAATCAGTTCTCATTATACCCCTATCATTCCTCACACATCACATCGACCGTCAATCTCACCCCCTTGGCCAGGCTTTCTTTTTTTCCCATCCAACCTTTTTGCCTAGGTACGACAATCATCACCTGAGGTCGGCCAGCATCAAGACGGTGAAGATATCCGATGCGGTACAACTTGTTCCCATCACAATCGTGAGGCTTGACCGATTCACTCGGCCCGCAGTCAACAACAACAATAACGGCAACCCCCGCCCTTCCTGTCGCGCAAACTCAATCGCCAATCGACACAACTGAGACAGACCCTCAAGATCGACGACATTGACATGGCAGAGAGACAGCCGGCCCGACAGGTCTGAGACAACTGGACTCGACTGCCACCAAGGCGGCATCAGCGCCCCCAAACAACGCCATGTCGTGCGTGAAGCACACGCCCTGGCGGCAGACCGAGTACTTCTATTCGCACTTTGTGCAGACAGACCTGCACCGTGTTTCGCTACGAAGTGAAGGCACACTTGCAGTAGCCGCCCGCCTCAGCGCCGCCCACCCGCCTGGCTGCACACTGCGACCTCGAACGAACATGGGCAACATGCAGCCCGCAATTTCCAATCACTTGGGACGGGACAGACGGTACATACGTACACCACCAACTATGGCATTCTCACGCGCGAACGGGAGTAAGAAGCTTTGAAAGCTCCGCTCGACTTCCGTGTGCTGCCAGTCTCTCGCCCGTCTCTCGCCTCGCCTCGAGCTTCTCGTCGAGACCGCCACCCGAGTTGATCACCATCTTGGAATCCAAACTTTTGATTGGCCCGGCACCGGCCCGCCATTCCCCGTGATGAGAATCTGCTGCAAATCATGGGTTCGTTTGACCCTGAAATTGCTCTGCGCGTCCAACCCGACCGTTGGTAGCAACCCCTGTTCTCATCCCCCACTTTGGTCTGGGATCCCAAGTGTTCCCGTACCCAGCAACCCCGATTTCAGGGACGAGCAATAATGATGTATCTTCCGGGGGGGAAACTTCCAGCCTACACGTGTAGAACCCGTTGGGTTGCTGGTCTGTTCGTCAACATTGTCGTCGGCGCTTCGTCATCGAACAATCGCATGCGCCAGGGGTTCTACTCCATGTCGCCTGAAGGAATGGCATGTTGGCGTGTTGGCATATTGGTGCCCAGTATGGGGTCTCTGCCATGGGGTCTTCCTTGCCTTGCTTCACCGACGTTGCGAATAATCGACACTGCAGCCGCACCTCTCCGCTCGGTCGCCTTGCTGCTGTCAGCCACTTCCCTAGATGCCGTTCAGGAACACGTCGCTATCCTAGTCAATCGGCAGCCACCCGGCTTGCCGCCCTCTCCGTGCGCGTCGCACACGTTGAACATTCAAGAATGCCTCGTTCTCTCCTTCACCGTATCGCGCCATCGAGGGCCATACAACCCCTGCGAAGCGAAACAGGTGGGGTGAATTGGAGCTCTCAGTCTCGTTTCGGAAGTCGCAGAGAAGCTCAGCGGAATCCACAGAAGCATTCGAAGCATCGGAATGGCGATCCAACTGAGGACCACCCGCGCCCCTCCCCGGGAACACCGAAGATGATTCTGAAACCGTCGACGAGAAGTCAAGGTTCATTGATCAGCCTTCTGAGCAGGGACGCATCCTGGCCTGGCTTCCACCAGTAACCCACGTTCCTGACACTGACAGGTCATGTGGTCGTACAATTCCAAACCGGCCGTCCCATCGGAAGTAAACCACCCCTTTTCTGGGTACTCCCTCAGCTAGCGCTCGGTCAAGGGAAGACTGGAAGCACATCCCCAGCCATTCGGCTGCTCCCCTTCGATGGGTCGCCAAGCGCCTCGTGGCGAAGGGCTAGGAGACTTTCTAATGCCCCTGAGATCCGGCCATCCGGGTCCCGAGAACTTCGTCTTTTGGGGACCAGACCGTACCTTCTTGTATCGCTACCGCTCGACCGCTCGGACTGGGTTGCAACGAGCACCTCGGTAGCCTCACCGGCCCAGCGACTACAGTACCACACATTACGCGACAATCTCACAATGTGGGCGCGAGTACCGGTCAGACTAAATAAATCGGGTATCGTACAATAACAGAGACCTCGACTCTTATAACAGAGAGTCCAGATGGGACTGTTCATCTCGACTTTATCAGTTCAGGTGACCTTCTCTAAGGTCACCTGAACTGATAATCTGTAAGGAACGTTCACCGATATGCTAGCGGCCTTCTGGGCCAAGGTACTTTAGTACTCTGATCTCAAGACGTAATCATCAAACTGGACTCCATCACTGAGGAAGTAGCCGAAGTGTCATCCCAGCTGGGGTCACTGATCCGTCTTCTGTTGCATTCCGAACGAGCACGCTCTTCTGAGTTCTCACCGTAACGAAGGTGAATTGGTTTTCAACCAGGCGTCTTCCGGCAAAATAAAACTTCTGCATGACATACCTACATACATGCCGATCCCTGCTGCCGACTAGCCGTTCAATGTTCCCCGGATCCGTGGGCAGCAGAGTCATTTCTAAGAGTTCCATGAATCACCTTCTATCGGCAAGAACTGCGAGACAATTCAACGTGCATCTACAGAAACAATGTGCCAATCGAGCATAAGATGCATGACGTGGCGCTTCTCAATGCGCTGGCTTGTCTTGCCGAACCAAGCATTCATCAGCGAAAGCCTCGGCCGACTTTGGTGGTTGAAGCACCACGATGCCATCATTCTGTTGCGGCTCGGGACTGATATGACGATAATCAGTACAAATCGCCGCCCTGCAACGCGCCGGGCCAGGAGATTGTTCTGGGCGTGTACGGATACAGCAACGATACTTCCACACACGGCGTGCGAACGAATCCGCTACCTGATCCTTCGGCACCGGTTCCGGTTCTCGCCCGATCAGGGCCCAAAGAGACGGTTGTATGGGGCTGCTTGGACTGTTTTCTGGGATGCGAGACTGGGTACCCCTGACCTAGCGCAGTAACGACAACCAATTTCCCTGATTGTGATTAACCTGGGGATCACCGCCATTTCGTTTTGCGGGCCGACTTGATTGGCTTTCTGATTTGCTCTCACTTTTCTTCTTTAGTTGGCCAGGCTCGCAAGTAAAGATAGCGACAAGTCGAAAGCCAATTCTATGACTATGGAGCGCCAGAGTGGCACCAGAGTTATCGTCGACGACAACGCGGATGACACCCGGACCAAGTCATAACGAGTACAAACTACGCGACCAAGTTACACCAAATTACGTACAGTTTGAAGCCGTTCCGGCAACTTTGACATTTCGTCGCCGAAGATCAACAACCCTCTCTAGCCCAACCTCTTTGCTGGAGACAGCGACAAAGCCGCCATAACACATTCGCGATGTACAAGAGGAGACTCAGCATGGGATTTTGTCATGCAGGCCAAGTAACCCCTGATCGATGAAGAAGCACCGAGGCTCTGGGAGCGACACCAAAAAGTCGGCACATGATGAGTCTATTCATCGTCGTCTCACGAGAAAAAGCAAACGGGCGCGACGACCCTTGACATAATTAGCGGCTTACTATGGTAAGCATGCTGCAACAGCTCGGAGGGGATATTAGCTACACCACATGGTCTTGGACATGGACCGCACCCTCGTAAATCCATCTCGCTGACACCTTGAGCTGGGGTAGCCTCGGGTCCGGGCTACGCCGTCGGAATAGCTGTTCCAGCGGAGGGATGAGAGCCCGCAACGACACACGAGTGACGAAGGCTCAAGACACTATCACGTCGTGAGAAAACCCGCCGCGCCTAATAAAAGTCTAAGCCCAAAATACGCATCCACATGAACCAACATTTTCATGTTCCGCCTCCCATTCAAACTTCGTATTGGCGTTCAGCCCCTTGACCTTGTCGGATGGGCCGTCAATTTCGAGAGTGGCAAGTTGGCAAGCAGCAAGCTCCTGACTATCACTTACCGTTCCGGCTTCCGCGACGCCCACAGGAGTCTTCTCAATCAATAAGCGTAACGATGAGTCCGAGCGCTGCATAATGGCAAATACTGAAGTAAACATGCTTCTGAAGCAACAGGCGGAATCTCCATCAGTTATCGGGAGTTGTTCAGTCCCGGGCGAGCTGGGCCCAGTCGGTCAGCACCCGAAGAGACCGTGACGAGAGGCCAGGAGTTGCAGGTTTTGAAGCAAGGCGAATGATGAATCGGAGCTGCTAGAGATCTGAGCGCACACTGAATGAGATGACGGTCGGCAAGCCGGGGTTGTGGCTTTCTAAAAGACTTTTTCAACTCGTAATTACCCCGGTCAACTCATCTGCTGTGGCTCGTGTTTACAGCTTCACCGACAAGCCGGATGCCTCTGGAGAAATGCCCAACATTGCGGCCGGCCCAGCCCCGGCTGGCCCAGTACGCTGGTTCGTCCCCAATGCCCACTTCGTCGCCATCAATCAACGCGACACCAGGGTTATTTCGCACGGCCCCATGCTGAATGGAACCGTCGGCGCCGGGACAACGTCAGTCAGTCAGTCAGTGACAAGCAACATAGTAAGTAGCACACGTGAGTAGGTAGGCTCTGGATTTTGAGTGCCGACGTGTCGGTCTGGTGGACAAGCCCGGGGTGCGAAGAGGCCGACGGTGAAGAAAGCAGGGCAACAATGGGCAAGGCGACTATGGGCGAACAAGACGGCAAGCAAACAGGCTTACTGCTTGCCAACTCAACTGCCCCCATCCCGCGGCGGAGTAAGATGCAGCATCAAGTGACTCGGTGCGCGGCAAGTAAGATGCGGACATGTCACGAACTCACAATATGACTCTTGGATGGATGGAGGGATGGATGGATGGATGGATGAATGGATGGGTGTATGGGAAATCGATTTCGGGCTTGCACTCCCCTTGTTCAGCCAATCTCTTCGGGTATCCGTCCGCCGTATACTACGTCTCTAGCCTCTAGGCGCCGTTGGGCATTCGTCGGTCACGCACACCTCAAACTGCTATTGGCAGTCCGACCGGAAGCGTCGTGGCCAGGGTGCATCCATGGATGTAACCAACAGGCCCAGTATGCCGTGGAGCGCCATTTACTATGGTATTATCCATTATCAGACGTCACAGCACCCTACCAGCACTTGTCAGTTGCAGCAGGTATGGCGGGCGGAAACACGTCTCGGCCGATAGAGCCGTGCGACGTTTGAGGCGGCGCACACGTCGACCGTCGACGCACGCAGTACAGTACGGCGGTAGAGCATACGGCCGCTGCAGGCAGGTATGACCAGGGCAGTCACGACGCAAACTCTCTCGTATTCAGCCAACGACGCCGAAACTGCACATCATGTGTACCTTGCGACGCGAAGAAGATGCACGATGAAGATGCACGTTGATCGGAGCGGTCCAGAGAAGTTCGGCACCAATCTCCGGATCGATGATGGACAAGGGCGGCGGCGGCGGCGGCGGCTGGTTTCACCGTTCATGTCCCTTTTCTTCCTCTTGCACGCCAACGGTTGTGCAAAAGATGTCGATATCCGGCCGGGGGAAGGCTCCCTAGCCCTAGACGCCCCTTTTCACCGCCTCACGAAGACAGAAGGGGGACTCGGGAGAGAGACGTGGAAGATGTGGCTTCAAGTAACAGATCATGTTGCTCAGATCCTCTCGGCGCTCTGATGTACATGCTTTGGAGACGGGGGGGGGGCGTGATAAGCTCCGCGTGCTACAGGAGGCATATCCGCGTCCCACCCCGTCGCCCAACGACGGGTACAGAAACTGAGTCGTGCTTGTGCCGAACTTCGAAGGCAGTTCAGCAGGACCAGCCGTCATGGGCGCCCCCGTGGCCCAATCAAAGGTTGCGAACCCAACGTCCTGTACTGAAGCGCTCACCGCAAAACACCAGGCAGCGCGGAACCTGGCCTACTACTGAAGGACTACCTACTACGCAGTACTGCACATAATTAAGGTAAGGTAGGTAGCCCGGTGCATACCTCACTCCTGAGTCCTGCTGAGGAGGCGGTCAATTACATTACTGAGCCACAGGGACAGCCTGGGCATTTGCCCCATGTCCTCTACGCATGTGCCTACTAGCGTTTGACCAGCTTTTCGGCTGGTGGTTTGTCGCCGAACTTCGAAGTCCAACAATCCAATGTCAAGCCCCTGCCGCAGCAAAGCCATGCGACCCAATTGCCGGGGGGTGTAAACCTTGAGCAGACCTGACGTACGTACTGCGTGCCGCTGAACGGCGCAGCTCCCATCGCGGAGTCGCGGGCACTTTGCGCCTCGTTTAACTACCTCGCAAGGCGAATAGCTGCATGCTGCGGTACCCGGATTGGCACCTACCTACGCTAACAAACTGAGGTGATTCGAAGTGGTTTACTCACTGGCCATCCAGCATCTGGAATTGCCCATCTGACGATGAATAGAAACCTGGCGGACCAAGTGGCCCAAGAAATGCAGAGTCCTTGAGATCCCTCGGCGAAGCGACAGACGGCGACATTACTGTGGTAGCTGTGTGATGCGTCTGTTGTCTGCAGTTGCGGTCGCTTTTGCGTTCCTATACCTGATGGAGAGGTAATCGTTACGGAGCGGCCATCGGCGACGACGACAGCATGCCTCGAGGCTGCAGCACATCAACATTGTTTGTTCTCCGTTGTTGTTTTTTCCGCTGGTTTTTTTCTTTTCTTTTCTTTCTGTTTCCCGCCTGCAGCTACCCACACACATACACATACACACACCCCCCAAATCTGAGCTGACTCCAAAAAGAGTCCCCTCTCTCCCAACCCAGGAAATCCATGTGCTAGACCAGTCCCATCAGAGCTCGACTAGCCTCGTTGCCTCTTGTGAAACCTTTTTTTTTTCCTCCCCTTCACTAATCCCTGCCTTCCGGTCTGGCGCCATCCTTCCCCGAGTCTGCCCCCCCTTGCCTAGCTACTTTTCCTACTCTGGTCATGTCGGTCTGGTGAGTACGTACTACATGGCCGAACACATGAGAGAGAAAGACACAAACTGTAGACACCTCCGCACACCTCCCTCGCGCTGTTAACAGAAGTGCTCCCGCGGAATCTCTCTCCTGAGTCCTGGGTACCCATCGCTCAAGTACTGTCCCGTCATGTACGTATCCGCAGCTGTAGGGCAAAGGCTCATGGCTTGGCACAGCCAATTCGACATTGACCAGGGGGCACCCTTCGAAGTTCGAATGTGCTTCTATGGAGAGCGAGTCCACCGAATGTTGTCTGGGGTGTACCCCTGGATCAGGTACAAGGCTTTTTGGGCCCACGACCGTCATCCCGGATCCCCCTTCCCACGACGTGGGACTTTCGCCGCCGCATCTCCCTGAGCCCCTCCCCGGTTGACAAGTGGGAGAATCGTCTTGTTGCTTTTTGCGCTGCCCATACTATGGTCACCGCCGTTCCAATCTTGGATTCTCAATTTGGTTCCGCGACCCAGGCAATGGTACGCCGTACGCTCCCGGTGGCCTGTCCAACCCAGCTGGGTCTGGTCTGTGTCTGGGGTGGCCCTGGGCTTTGACGTCTCTTGGTCCTCGCATCATCATGTCCGCGCTCCCTTCATATTAAGTTGCTTGCTTCCCCAGAGCTTGCCCATTCCTATACCGTCTGATACTTTCCCTTCATAGCCCCTCAAGCCACCGGTGCTTCTGGTCTCTCTCCTCTGCTCGATCCGCACGCTGCTTGTTTTACTTTTTGCTTTTCCACCTTTGCTTTTTCCAGTCACATCATCAGTCTCTCGCCCGAGCAGACTCTCCCTCCCTTTGAAGAGAACTAGCAAAAACAAAATCTTGCCCACACCATCTTCCGCGTTCTCTGCATTTTCTGGCTCGTATCCCTCGATTCAAGGAGAATTGAAAAGTGCCCAGTCTCGCCGACGCTACATATCGCGGGACTACCCAGGCATCCCTCACGTCGACTTTTCCGCCTTGGCTATCACACATCTCCCGGCGCTACAACAAACACGCTCAAATCGCATGGTCAGAACGTTATCGAAAATGAAGAGATCGGGCTACATGACAGGAGGCCCCAAGGCCGGCTCCTCAGGGAGCAAGGCGAGATCAATCCCTCCACCTTTCCCCGCGAGACAGATGTTTGTCCTCGGTACGTGCCGAGCACACTTACACGAACTGCCAGCGCCAAGGTGACTAACACCAATTCAACACAGCCCTCTGCAGAATATGCGAACCGATCGCGTTTATGTCCATTTTTCCGTACATCTACTACATGATCCACGACTTTCAAATTGCCGAAAACGAAGATCAAATCTCAGTCTACGCCGGCATGGTCACGTCCGCCTTCACCTTGGCTGAATTCTCTACGGGTATGATGTGGGGACGACTCAGCGACAGAATCGGTCGCAAACCAGTACTTTTGATGGGCCTCGCAGGCACTGCGCTGAGCTCTTTGGTCTTTGGTGTCGCGCCTAACTTGACGGTTGCTCTCATCGCGCGGGCTCTGGGTGGCCTTCTAAATGGGTATGGAAGCATACAATTGCCGCCGGACTTCCGTCAATACTGACTTGGTCACAGCAACATCGGTGTGCTACAAACGACGGTCGCTGAATTAGTCACTGTCAAAGAACACCAACGTATGTTCGATCCCCCCCCTCCCCCGGCCCCAGACTCAAGACTGATACCCCTCAGCTCGCGCATACACGATCATGCCTCTGGTGTGGTGCCTCGGGTAAGTCAATTCTCGAGTGATCCCAGCTGCGCGACTCGCCTTACTTGCAAGGTTCGTCTTTCTAACAACCACCAGTTCCGTTGTTGGCCCGATGATTGGAGGTGCGCTTGCTCGACCCTGCATCGAGTACCCGAATTTGTTCGCCAAGGGGACGATTTGGGACAAGTACCCCTACCTCTTGCCCAATCTCTTCAGCGCCACGACGGTTTTCTTCGGAGTTGTCGTTGGACTGCTCTTCTTGGAGGAGACACACGCGGAGCGCAAGAAGAGAAGAGACCCCGGTGTTGAGCTCGGAAAGCGCATCATTTCATGGCTCCCTTTCAGCAGCTGCAAGGCGCCTGCTCGCAAGGCAGAGAAGCAGGCTCTGCTCGACGACGATGAACTCCCTGGATACCGCACGACCGAGAATTCGCCTCAACTGATCGGATCATCCTCTGACATCCCCGAGCCGACGGAATCCTTGAGTCTGAGCGCTGCTCCCATCGAAGACATTGTCTCATCACCGAAGGAGACGAAGACGTTTACCAAGCCGGTTGTTCTGAACATCATCTGCTATGGCATCCTGGCTTTGTGAGTTATACCTCCCTTCAGCCTTCGTTGGCATTACTAACAACGTCGCAGCCACACCATGACCTTCGATCAGCTATTCCCCGTATTTCTCAGCACTGCTTCGCCTGAGCACAAGGATATCCGCCTCCCATTCAAATTCGTGGACGGTTTTGGTATGACTAGCGCCGAAATTGGTGTCATTTTGTCGGTACAAGGCGTCTACTCGATGATCTCGACTGTTTTTATCTTCCCCATGGTTGTCCGACGCCTCGGACCTCTCCGACTCTTCCGGATCCTGGCCATCTCGTACTTCATGCTGTACCTCTGCACTCCATACCTGGTTCTTCTGCCGAAGAACTTGAGGATGGTCGGTATTTACATCATGGTTATCTGGAAGTGCACTTTCTCGACGATGGCATACCCCAGCAACGCCATCCTCCTCACCAACTCAGCACCAAGCCTTCTGTCTCTTGGCACCATCAATGGCGTGGCGGCCTCCACGGCGAGCTTGTGCAGAGCTTTGGGGCCGACCGTGTCTGGATTTCTGTACTCTCTCGGTCTTCGCACCGGCTACTCCGGCCTTCCGTGGTGGACCAGCGGTGTCATCACCATCGTTGGAGCCATCCTCAGCTTGTACGCCACCGAGCCTCGCGGACGTTTGGACGAACCGGCGGAGGACATCGAGACGGCTGCCGAGCTCACCGAGACCGAGAACTTGCTGGCACCTCTGGAGGCCGACGAGGAGGAGGAGTATGAAGTCGAGGCCGGGCCGAGCCGCAGGTCCTAACGCGACCAATCACGACTGTTTTTATTCGAATTCGACGCAACCGGCGCTAAATGCAACATCACGATCCTGTCTTTTCACCACACCGAGCAACCGGTGTTTCATCATCATTCGGTGTTATCATCGACGGGAAGGGACACACACACACATACACACACACAAGACAATAGACTTTCGCTCACGGGACACGACGGGACAAGAGGAAAAGAGCTGGTGGGTTTTAGCGATATATAGTTCGGACGGACCGCAGAGAAAGCACTCGCGGAATCCCCCTTACGACTTGTTTTATTCCCCATTTTCCATCAGCGGGCAGCATGAAGGAGAATCTTCTCTTCTTTGCTCTTTTCTTTTTCTTCACATACTCTTTGGGGAGTTTCGAAGCTCATATCATGTGCGGTCAGGCCAATCGCTTAGACCGATTACCCTTATGTTTTTATCGGTTTTTTTTGAGGGGTTTTTTTTGGTGTGTTTGGGGGGGGGGGGAAGCCCCAAAGGAGTTGAAGATACCATGGAAGTCCAGGAATCGACATTCGCGAGAGAGAGAGAGAGAGAGCGAGAGACAGCGGGCAGGATCAAAAAGCGAGCTGCCCATTTTTTCTCGGATAACAGAGACCGGGCCAAACCGACAACCCGCGAGGATAGAGAGGAAATTTGTGGATCTCCTGGAACAGAAGCTCTTCGTTTTTTGAAGGGGAGAGGGGGGGGGGGGGGGGGGGGGGCAGGCCTGCGAAGGATGCTTCCTTATGTTTAATGATGATTTAGAGCATTGATGGGGGTAGATCCCCTTACTTTACAAATAATGTGTTGACCCAACTGCTGCGTGTGATGTGTCGAGCATGATGTAGAACAACCTCCAATGAGCTATTCAGCTCAATTGCACCGGGGTGGTGTTTGGGTCGTCTGGAGCTTGGGCTTGATTGAGGGAGTGTGTTCTTCTATTCCGGTCTGGACTCTCATGGGGGTTCGTTCTGCTGAGACTAGCGGCTTCAAGCCGAGGGAGAAGATATTCGGCAAGGTCTTGGGGGGGGGGGGTAAAAAGGCATCGACTCTTCCTCGGTCACTTCGCGAGGTCAATGGGCATGAGGATCACCTTGGTGGAGGTTATGTTCGCCGAATGATGTGGAATGGCTTTTTGTTGTGCCTCCGACGGTTCCCGTAACAGATGGGCTCGGCCTGTGTCATGTCCCGCACACAGGGCAAATCGTTCAGTGAATACGTGGATTGGACTTTCGAGCCTCTTGCATATATCATTGCGCATCAGCAGCTTCACGTCCTCTCCCAACGACCCGCGTCAGAGAGAGCTGTTGTTGCCATCTACGGTGTGTACAAGGCCGTCCGCATTCGCATTCCTCCGCGACAGAGACCGCGCGCGGACATGGCGGAGAGAAGAAGAAGAAGAAGAAGAAGAAGAAGAAGAAGAAGAAGAAGAAGAAGGAGACGACGACGCAGGCCATCGTCAAAAGGAACAACAACAAGTCTTCACATGCCTCTATTACTGACCACCAGTGTTGGTGGCATCGGTGCCTGCGTTCAACCCAAAAATCGGGGACCTCGCGCGCTGACACTTTTTTGGTCGATGACATGCCGGCAGCGACGGGTAGATAAGGAGCTGTTATGATACTACCTACCTAGGCTCTTTTCCACACTCTTCTGTCGTATCGAGCGATGGCAATTGGCTGATCGCAGATGCCGTAGTCCTATGATGCTCAACTAATACCCGGCGGTCATCAAGCTGCCAAGTCGGTCAGGCTCGACGTCGGCGGGGGATTGAGTTCCTTCATTTGGTCTTGCCTACTAGGATCTTGATTCCCCCCATCCAAAAAAAAACAAAAAAAAACTGGTGCGGGGGGGGCCGGCCAACAGCTCTCGCTTGTTCGTTTTCTTGCCGTCTTCTTCCAAATTGTGCTGGATAGGAAACATACCGAGAAGTTCTTTCTCGGTTGATAATGCAGAGCGATTGCTCATGTTGGTCTTTGGATGACATGGAGAGTATATGTGGTCCGCACAGCTAGAGCCCAAAAAGGAACGGCAACTCTGCGGAGAGAGTTAGGTCGACCGTCATCACCAACCACTCAGGTAATTTGTGCCGCTTTCTTATTTGCTTTCCAGTTCCACCCTCCACTTGCTGCCCAGGCGCACCTCTCGCGGATGAGTACCCTCGTGCCTCTTTCCATTATTTCCTTTCAGCTAGCGAATTTACTTGGGATTGACGAAAAAAAAAAACATATCCTCGCCTGCAGATTGGTCCCCTGCCACTAGCGCACTCCCACCACACCCTTAGCTCGGCGACTATCTATCTATCTACCTTGCCTTTCCCTGCAACTTGGCCTGCCTTACCTTAACCTTTCCGCAGCACACTTGTGTTGACCGGTCTTTTCCCATGTCGTTGTAAGGTAGTTGCCCGCTTCTTTCGCTGCTGCTGCTGCGGAATGCCAGGAGACCGGGACGTCGTCCAGTTTGTTGCGAGCTTGCGCCGTTTTCTTTCTTCTTTCAACCTCCACCCAAACGATGGAAGTGTAGCTGCTGGACCTCAACTCGCGTAACCTCCGTCCAACACAGCCCGCTAGCGCCCCGTTCAGCATCGACATGCGCATTCTTGACAAATGCGACCCGAGTCTCGGCCAGATTTTCAACTCCCAGAGAGACCTCAGTTGAACAAAGCCAGCGACGCCAGTGTTGGCTCGGTGTACGGCCGGAAACCCGTGCTCACTTGCCGCCTTCTCAAACCCGCTCTCTGATCTATAACCCAAAATCTAGCGCCGCACTATAGTAAGAAGAGGACGGGAGAAAGCTGGCTTGGAAAAAGAAAAAAAAAAAGGGACCGAGGTTCAATACCGGCCCCTTCTTCAGCAAATCCCATCAGTGCCACTACTGAATGATGGGTGGAGCTGCCTGCGTGCAAGTCGAGATAGCGTCGCGATAACAGTGTCCCAGCACTTTGTACGCCTGACGGACGCCTCTTTTCCAGTTTCCTCCAACAATACTGCCTCGAAACCGATCCGCTCAAAGCCGCCTATTTCCCCACGCTGACAAAATCATTCAACCGGGCGCAGACCGGCGCAATTTTGTTTGACATCTGATTGGATCATCATACCTGTTCTTCCGAACCTCGACCGGCCCGGCCGCCGCCCGGGAAAACAATTCTGACTCAATCCCGTCTCTTCTTTCCCCCCATCAACCGCCTGCCTTTCAGAGCCACCCTCCGCCGCCGCCGCGCCGCTGCCGCCGCCGAGCCCGCGCGCCCGCGCGCCCGCAACGCAAAATGCCCGCTCACTCGCCGCCCTCGCCGGCCCTCAAGCCGACAAAGCGCCCGCGGCAGGGCTCATACGACGACGCCTCTCCTCCCACCTCAGGCGGCAACGACCAGAGCCCGGCCGACGACAACCAACAGGACTCGATCGCTGCAGCCGGCGCCGCTCTGCTGGCCGACAAGGTTGGCGGAAAGCCGGGTCAAAGTAGCAACTTCCGCAACGTGAGCGCCTGCAACCGATGCCGTTTGCGCAAGAATCGATGCGACCAGAAGTTGCCCAGCTGCGCGAGCTGCGCAAAGGCAAAGGTTGCCTGCGTTGGCTACGACCCAATCACGAAGAAGGAGATACCCAGAAGGTGCGTTGCGCTCCGAGCTGATGCCATCTGGGAAAGCGGGTTGCTGATGTTGTTCAAGCTATGTCTTCTACCTAGAAACCCGCGTCGAGCAGCTCGAAGCGCTGCTGGCGAATAACAGTATACCCTTCCCTCCAGCAGAGAACCTCGAACTGTGCTCTCGCCCGAGCACCGAAGCACCGAGATCGACGACGGATGCCGCCCACACAGCACGCTCCGAAACCCTCGAAGGCGTCGGTCCCGCCAAGAACAACGTGAGTAGGCCCGACCTCGAAAAGGCCAAGAAAGCGGAGAGCGGCGCGGGCACGGGGATGCTCGATATCGTCGCTCCATCAAAGCCGCGATCCTTGGCATCTGCATCGGGAGTGTCCTTCAATCGCGTAGTGTTTGCTGCCGTGCAGTACTCTGTGTCAGACCAGAACGGGTCAGATAGAAACGGAGGGAAAGGTCTTCCCGTTGGCAGCGGGACATCGATGCGCGATTCCTTCTTCGGTCTGCATACGAAACCAACGATTCGCCCCGCAAATTTCCCCGAGCGAGAAGTCGGCATGAGGCTTGTCACGCTCTACTTTGAGCACGCAAATCCCCAGATCCCTATCCTCCACCGTGGAGAGTTTATGCGGCTGTTTGACCAGGCGTATGCCGAACAGAGTGGGCCGAGAGGGCCACGGGAGCTGTACATGTTGAACATGGTGTTTGCCATTGGATGCGGTGTCATCGTGGGTGAGCCCGTAAAGTCTGATGGCTCCGGCGCTGGACCCCGTAACCCCCAAGATGCGAATAAGTTTGGCCAGGCTCAACCGGAAGAGTACCACGCGAGTGCCATCGTCCACCTAGAGGCGTGTCTCGGCAACAGCGGCGGTGGGCTGGAGGTTCTGCAAGCTGTGCTGTTGTTGGCCAACTTTGCGCTTCTCAGGCCTGTGCCGCCTGGCCTTTGGTGAGTTTTGCCTTTGATTCGGACGTGTCTCTGTGAGCCGTAGTCTTGACGTTTACTCCAGGTACATCGTTGGCGTTGCAGTGAGACTAGCTGTGGACTTGGGCTTGCATTATGAGGACGGCAGCGACGTGGCGAAAGCCATGATGGACCCTCTAGGCAAGATCAAAGAGGAAAATGGTGAGATGGACGGGTCGATTGAAACTCGATCCCGCGAGAAGGGGAGACGACTATACATCCGTGATTTGAGACGCAGGTTATGGTGGTGCACATACAGCTTAGATCGCCTAGTTTCGACATGCGTAGGAAGGCCGTTTGGCATCAGCGACCAGGTCATCACTACCGAGTTCCCTTCACTACTGGATGACCAGTACATCACCTCTACCGGCTTCTTGGAAATGTCCCCGGACTCTGCCGAGCCGAGCTACAAGCACGTAGCCTATCACTACTTCAAACTACGCCTATTGCAGTCCGAGATCCTCCAGGTACTGCAATACGACCAGACGCAAGTCGTGCGCGCTACGGGTCAAAATCTGACCAACTCAGACATGCACACTCGCCTCCCCTCTCCGTTCCTGGTCAACTTTGACTCCTTCCGATCTTGGCGCATCGACATTGACCGACGGCTGTACCAGTGGAAGAACTCCGCACCGACGAGGGAAGAGACGGGCGTGGCGTTCTCGACCGAGTTCCTCGAACTCAACTACTGGCAGGCAATCATCATGCTCTACCGCCAAAGCCTCAGTGTTCCCGCCATGTTCGAGGGCGAATACAACACCTCGAACGAGGTGAACAGCCCGACGGCGTTCCAGGCCGAGTTGCGCGAGGATGAAGACAGGATCTACCTCAAGGTCGCCGAGGCCGGTCAAAAGATTTTGCGCATCTACAGGCAGCTTCATCTCAGCGGGCTCGTCAGCTACACGTATCTTTCCACTCACCATCTGTTCATGGCCGGTATTTCCTATCTCTACGCGATTTGGCACTCGCCGATCGTCAGGAGTCGACTGGTAAGTCTTGGCCTCGTTAGCCAGAAAGTCCGGGGATCGATCTAATCTCTCCCAACAGACAATGGACGAAGTGGACTTCACCATCCTGGCAGCCAAATCCGTCTTCACCGACCTGATCGACAAGTGCCCCCCGGCAGAGACATGCCGCGACGCGTTCGACCGCACGGCAAAGGCCACCATCAAAATGGCAAACTCCACCGGTGGTTTCGGCTCCGTGCCCCCGCGCAAGGTGCGCGAGGACAGGTTCGAATGGAGCTCCGCCAGCGGCGACGGCGCGTCGACGTCCGCCGCGAGCGTCCCCCGCCGCCGCCAGCAGCAGCAACAACAGCAGTTCCAACGAGGAACGTTCCAGGCAGAGCGCGCCCTCTCCGACACCCTCTCCTCGCCGAATCTCTCCGTCGCCGGCGACCCGCCCCCGCGCAACTCACCGCTGGCGACAGACTTTAACATGGTGGGCCAGGGCAGCCCTTCGGAGATCGATCCGTCGTTCGTGGCGTCGCCGCCCGTCCCGCGCCGCATGGCAGCGCAGCGAACAAGCAGCAGCGGGCCGTACATGAACCAGCAACGACAGGGGCCGTACAACATGGGCGAGTACCCCGATGTCCAGACCATGGACTTCTTCCAGAGCCTCCAGGGAAACCCCAACGGCGAGATGGGCGCGGGCGGCGACGACGGGACGACGCCCAACCTCGATCTCGGGTTCGGGATCAACTGGGACAACATGCACCACGACTTCAGCGACGGGCAGCAGATGAACATCTTTGACGGCTTCTTCTTTGGGGGGCAGCAACAGCAGCAGGCGCACCGACAACAAAATCCACAGTCGTCATCGCAGGACCAGCAGCAGCAGCGTCCCAACGGCCCACACTCCAACGGGCAGTAGCGGGAGGCCCACGGGGCGGGCATGCCAATCCATGATGGCAGGCTGACCCATGACTCAACGCCCGACTACTGTTTCCTCGCATACCTGGGGAAAGCACACATGCACATAATATTGTTATATGGATGAAAGACACGACATGACACTCGCAGTGAGAGTTGCCGCCATAGGTTAGTTAGGGGGTTGGGGGGGGGGGGGGGGGGGGGGGGGGGGGGGGGGCAAGGCTCCGTAACCGGAGCTCGATGGGGAAGAAACTAGAGAAGCACAGATGGAAAACAAAAAGCGCGTGGTATATAAATCAAAGAGAATGAGAAGCCATTCAGCTTCGGGAGGTTAGCTAGTGAGTGCCTGATGGGCATATTTCGGGACGGCTCATTTTTGGCTCTATTTGCCGTTGGTACCAATAAACCCCCCCCCTCTCCCCCAAAAAAAGCGTGAAAAGTCAGTCATCTAGCATGGCGAGTATAAGAAAGGGGGGGGAAGGGAGGGAGGGTCGGATGATCAGCGACATGGTTTGATTCGAGATGGGATTTTCTCGCGGACACTCTGAACTGATGTCTGCAGAGTCCGGAAAAGTTTTTTGATACGAGCCGTTGTTCTTGAGCTTCTTCCCCATTGCGGTCATCGTCGAAGGGGTGTGTGTGTGTGTGTGTGACGTGACATCTTGAAGTATTACGTCCAGCCAAAGCGACTCGGAAACGTTTTCTCCCTTCACACACCGTTCTGCAACTACCTACCTCTTCCATCCACTCCGTTACTCCACAACCAAAGCCCAAACCCAAACCCAAGCCCTCGTCCGCCCCCCTCCCCCCTCGGTCCGGCCGAAGCTGAAGCAACTCCCGACGACGGACGCGCCCAAGACGTCGCGCGCATCCTCGAGCCCGTGATGCTCGTCGACGACCCTCCGAGACCGCGCACTTCTCCTCGGCCACGACGGCCCTCCTCCAGAGCCACTACGCCCCGAGTCCACGTCCCCCGGACTGTACCGAGGGAAAATATCGGACACGTAGAGAGCTTTTGACGATACGGTACTACCACCCCCTTCCAAGACGTCGTGGCTCCACTTCGTCCGCACCCGGGCGAGGTATCTCTCGTAAAACTAACTCCATGGCGCGGTGGCGACGAGCGGCGCAGCCGCGAAACGGTTTCTCCCCGTTGAGCGCCTGCACCGAGAAAAAAAGAAAAAAAAACCCCCCCCGAACCGGCCGACGGTATCGGCCGGCCAGCACCGTCTCGAGCGCGCGGAGGATGCCGTTCGCAGCCCCTCCGGCGCGAGCGCGATGACGTACCGCCGGCCCTCGTCCAGCCTCAGGAACCTCGAGCCGCGCGCCTCGAGGGCTGTGCACGTCGTTGTCCTCGTCGTTGTCCTCGCTGCGGACCCTCTGGCTGTGGAGGCTGCTGTTGACCCCGCTGCATCTCCGCGCGAAGAGCGGTGCGGGAACTCCCCGCACCGCCGAGCCCCCGCTTTCATCGCGCCGGCCATCATGGGGATGGGTTCTCGGGGGCG